>CM060332.1:47649871-47654871 GCA_030674155.1 Stramonita haemastoma | reverse complement strand
GAAACAAACACAAAGAGGGGGCGGGGGGAGGGGGGGGAAGCTTTGGACATTGGTCAGAACCGTTGACAGACTTTCAATGGTCAGAAAACATTCTACAAAGAAAGACAGAAAGAAAGAAAAAAAAAAGGAGAGAAAGAAAGCATGTTGGCTGGGCTTCATTATGATGATTCTTTCTTCCTCTCTTTTTTTTTTCTTCTTCTCTGTGCCCCACCAAAACCTCATTTCAGGCTAGCTGAAAGCATGTAGTCTGTCGACGATTAGGATAATGTGTGTGATTATGCGGGAGAAAAGCCTCTGATGGAAGTCACATACAGGCCAGCTCTCTGTCTGTCTGTCTGCCTGTGTGTCTGTCTGCCTCTCTGTTAGTGTGTGTGTGTGTGTGTGTGTGTGTGTGTGTGTGTGTGTGTGTGTGTGTGTGTGTGTGTGTGGTGTGTGTGTTTGTGTGTGTATGTGTGTGTGTGTGTGTGTCTCCCCTGTGTGTGTGTGTGTCTCTCCCTCTATATCTCTCTCTCTCCCACACCCTCTCTCTTTCAACCCGTCGCTCCCTCTCTCCCTCCCTGTGTGTCTCCCTCTTCGTCTCTCTCTCTCTCTCTGTGTCTCTCTGTGTCCCTGTCTGTCTGTCTCATCAGTCTGTCTCTCTGTCTGTCTCTGTCTGTCTGTCTGTCTGTCTCTCGCTCTCTCTCTTACTGTATGCTGTGAAAGAAAAGAAATAACAGGCTTTGGGATAAGGGGTTTCTCCCCGGACAAACTAAGGACACAAAAAGTGTTGGAAGTCAGCTAAGTGTGTCATGCGGGTACTCAGTCAGAGAGAGATAGACAGACACAAGCCACGCTGGCACAGGGTACTCTGCTGTTACTGATGAAGATGTCTCAGTCAGGATTGGTGTTGCTGTGATTGGATTTACGTCCCAGCGGAGATTTCCCGAGTTAGGGGCTGTCAGTAGTAGGTGTCGTAGAGTTTGTAAGGCAGTTAGGGTTTTGTTTGTGCGTCTGTTAATTAAGCTTGCTGGTCAAGTGTCGTAGTTGATGAAAAGCTTGCTCTTGAAAAGTGGTCGGCTTTCGTGGTTGATAATTTCCAACCCAGCACTTAAGGGGTAGGGATGATGATGTGTGTAGAGGGTTGTTCTGTAGTTATGTGATAGTTTTCCCTGATGTGGAATTTCACTATACCCACAGGCGATTGTATGCTGAAATCTCAGTGGAACGTGCGCTACTGCAGTGTTGGTTCTTGAAAACATTGACCGCTGACAGTGAAAAGTGTGATGATAGATTGATGTCCTTTACAATGGTATAGAAATATCTTCTGCTAGCGAGCGATTCAACAGAAGCACAAATTATTTGGGTATGTTCTTGTTTGACATGTGGGACTGGGTCACACTGGGTTTTCTTTTTTTTTTGGGGGGGGGGGGGGCAGGGCAGGGGGGTAAGGCGGGTTGTTTTTGTTTTGTTTGGGTTGTTTTAATTACTTTTAATCACAGAGAGAGAGAGAAGAGAGAGGAGAGAGAGAGAGAGAGAGAGAGAGAGAGAGAGAGAGAGAGAGAGGTCCGTGAAAAGACATTCCCTGACCATCTGTTTTTTTCCCTTAACCGTAAAGAAATAAAGAAGCTTGAAGCGTCTGGCCTTTTCTTCTTTTCGTTTTTTGCTTTTTTTTGTTGTTGCGAGTTTACATAGACTTATAGTGGACGTGGAGCCAGACTGTTTAGCCTGGCAAACCTCAGTGCCACAGAATAAATAGGAGGCAGTCTCAAATCGGAGTTTTCTCTATCGGCGCCCGTTCTTCGGGAGAGGACCAGCTAATCGATGCGCGGTGCCGAGTCCACAAGCAGTCACGAGCTGCTGCTGCTGCTGTATCAATAACTCACCCAGCTGGCTGGCTGATTGGCTGGTTGGCACGAGAACCGGAAGAGATTTGGCTACACTTCGCCTTTAGCTTCCGGGTCGTGTAGTATCTTTTATATAGAGGGCTAGTCAGAAAAAATGTCTGTTGGTTTTCATAGATTTTTTTTGAAAGTATGAAAAAAATACACTTTGTGTTTGTTTTTGTGGGATTTGAGGACAAATACCTAGGTAGTCATGAGAAAGTTGGAAATGATCCATCAAATGAGGATTGCTTGTGTTCCTATAGTGTTGTTGGCTGGCACAAGAACCAGAAGAGATTTGGCTACACTCCGCATTTAACTTCCGGGTTCTGTAGTATCTTTTATATAGACTACTAGTCAGAAAGAAAAAATGTCTGCTGGTTTTCACTTTTTGAAAGTATGAAAGAAAAACATTGGTCCCTACGAAAATCTTCTATCAATCGTAAAGATGCGTAAACTTAAATGGTACGGGCATGTCACAAGATCAAAAGGACTAGCAAAAGCAATACTGCAAGGCGCTGTCCAAGGAGTAAGAAAATGAGGCAGACCAAAGAAGAGATGGAAGGACAAAATCAGCGAATGGACAGGCCTAGAACTCAGCCAAATTTTGAGAAAGGCGGAACAGAGAGAGAGGAATGGAGGGAACTGGTTGTCAAGTCTTCAGGGGTGCCCTACACGGTCGCCAGACTAGGCCTAAGGGATAGATAGATTAAAAAAATATACCGTGTGTTTGTTTTTGTGGGATTTGAGAACGTAGAGCAATACCCAGGTAGTCATGAGAAAGTTGGAAATGATCATTAAAATGAGGATTGCTTGTGTTTCTTATAGTGTTGACCATGTGCATGCCTATTGTTGTTAGGAAGCTAGCTGACGACAAAAGGACTGATGGGGGTACAATGTTTTCTGATAAAAATATTTTTAAAATGTCAAACCTACTAAGGTTGTGCAAAAATCACATGAGTTTTTAGAGTCAGACAGAGGCTAGTCTTTCACAAAAAGTGGTTTTTTATTTGTGGGTTCTTTGGATACATGCAATATGAATGCAAGAGTAAGCTTAATCGCCTTGTTTTTTTTAACAAGATACTTTACAAGTTTTTACAAGATATAGCACTATAGAAATTCTATATCAGTATTACGATTGTTATCATCATTATTATTATCACTAAGAAGAGTAATATAAGAAAAAAACGAAGGAAAATTGGGCCCCCCAAAAAACTTAATACCGGTGTGTTTAGCCTTTACAGTGTTAGGACCATGACCGACTTGAACTCTTGACCTCACGTCCGGTGGGTGACGTCCCACAGGACTGTTGTATCCCCCCCTCCACCACCTCTTCTCTAGTCACCATCCTCACCATCTTCGCTACTGGCCGGCCGTGACCGTTGGGAAAGAGAGGATTGTGACGGACACCTCAGTGCAGTGCAGGGAAGATTGAGGAAGAAAGTGATAGAATCACGTTCCTGGGCACTAAAGACACCACCAAGGTTATCTCTCTCTCTCTCTCTCTTTCTTATCTTGGCCAGACAGGTTTGGATGGTCCGTAGAGAGATAAGAGGCAGACTGTGGAGAAGAAAATTAAAGAAAGAGAAGAATTATTTAGAAGAAGAGGGAGAGGTGGAGGAGGAGGAGGGAGAGGAGGAGGAGAATTGTGAAGAAGAAGAAGAAGAAGAAGAAGAAGAAGCAGGAGAAAGAGGAGGAAGTAGAAGAAGAAGAAGAAGAAGAAGGGGGAGGAGGAGGAGGAGGAATTGCGAAGAAGAAGAAGAATTGTGAAGAAGAAGAAGAATTGTGAAGAAGAAGAAGAAGAAGAAGAAGATGAAAAAGAAGGATGAGGAAGATGAGGAGGAGGAATTGCGAAGAAGAATTGCGAAGGAGAAGAAGAAGAATTGCGAAGGAGAAGAAGAAGAAGAATTAAGAAGAAGAAGAAGAAGAACTACAAAGAAGAAGAAGAATTGAGAAGAAGAAGAAGAACTACGAAGAAGAAGAAGAATTGAGAAGAAGAACAAGAACAGGAAGAAAGAGAAACAAAAAAAAAGGGGAAAGGAAACCTGTATGTCTGGAGGTCAGATTAGAACGAAATCTGATCCACGTGGACCAGTCGGGAGAGCAAGCTAAGCAGCGCTGTTCCCATCAAGTCCTCTTCTCTGCTCAGGGAGTTGGGTTAGTCGATGCTGAAAAGGGATAGGTCTCCTGGGCACCCTTCACATCAGGGGTCCTACAAGTTGTTTTTTTTTTTTTTTTGGGGGGGGGGGGGGGGATGGCGGATCGATGAGCTTGTTTTTATTTTTATTTTATTTCTTTTATATCGAGGATAAATGGAATAAGCAATCGTGTGCTTTTTTTTTTACGTCCGGTCCCCGTGTGTATGCTGTTTTGTAAATGTCATCTGTTCCCACTGACGCACAATGGCCTACTCTTTCGAAAAGCGGAACGGGATTCAACGTGTGCGTAAGATGTTCTGCGTGCGTTCACACACGGGGGCCTCGGTTTATAGTTTCATCCGAAGGAATTCAGGGAAGAGTGGAGTCAGCACTGATGTTAACTGATGTGTGTGTTGTGTGTGTGTGTGTGTGTGTGTGTGTGTGTGTGTGTGTGTGTGTGTGTGTGTGTGTGCTTGTCACAGATTGAGAGCAAAAGTGACGATATTTTATTTCAAAAGCAAAACTCCAACACCACCACCACCACCACAACACAGCTGAGAGAGGAACTTAGATACTCACTCCAGGCGACGTGATAAAAGAAAATGGACAAAACCAGCTTTTGTCTGAAAGTTGCAGCAGGGAGTTTGAAGTGACGTATGGGTTCTGTTTTGCAAACTTGGACCGAAACGTTTGTTATAGTCTGCAAGTTGCAGGGGGGGTCGGGGATTGTTGAAGTGATGTATGTGTGCCCGTTTTTGTAAACTGAAACTTGCTGCATAGAGTTTTGAAAATTCCTTTTTTTTTGTTTTGTTTTGTAGTTTACCGAAACTGGGTAATGTTTTCGATTTTTGTCAGCAATTTTTTGTGGTTTTCCCTGTCACGCGATTTTTAATCTTGTTTGTTTGTTTGTTTGTTTGTTTGTTTGTGTGTGTGTGTGTGTGTGTGTGTGTGTGTGTGTGTGTGTGTGTGTGTGTGTGTGTGTGTGTGTGTGTGTGTGTGTGTG
>CM060332.1:47632371-47642371 GCA_030674155.1 Stramonita haemastoma | reverse complement strand
CGAGTTCACTGTCAGAGAGCAGTGTTTCACAGGCAGAACTGGCATACTCTTAATTAATGCTGCATCAGTTCATCTGTCTGACTTCCCTGTGGATAGGGGTCTCGTGGGTAACACACCCGTCTGAATTGCGAGGAGTTGCAGGTTTGATCCTTACTTGACCCAAACTTTCAAGCCTCCTCCCATCCTTGATTAGTGATTGGTCTGTATGATGGTTTTCCAGGCGAGACTGTGAATCTAGGTCTCGTCTGCAACGTAAGTTTTAGAACATGTAAAAGGTCTTATGGCAGCAAGAGAGTTTTTCTGTGGCAAAATTCTGTAGAAGAAAGTAAACATGACAAGGAAGTAAATACAGATTAAAACATAGCAAAAATGGGTAGCTCTACTAAGTACTTTTGTAGTAACGCTTTTCCTCCCCAGGGAGAGCAAGACGGGAATTTCACGCAGAGAAATCTGCCTTGACTGGAAGTTGTGCACAATACACTCTGCAGTATCTACAGGGTGCGATTTTCACCAGATTGATCCGAACAGAAAATGTAGTGAGATTTCAAGACTGGCAGGCAGCCAGACAACAGAACATACGCCGCTGTCCTGCCCACTACTACATGAGGCACCGAAAGAGGATCTGGGCTGACCCCACCCCAGTGACCAAGAAGCTTTACAGTCCTCTTCTCTCGTTCGCTTTTAAAGCGTCAGATGTGTCCGGGAAAAAATTATGGCATATCCTTTCCAGCTTCTCTCGTGGGCCGTACAGCTTGGTCTGTAGGGTTGTCTCCGTCGGCCACACAATCTTCCTCAGGTCGCTGTATGGCGTGCATCTCTCTTCTTCTCTCGTTCACTTTTCACTGTCAGATGTGTCCAGGAAAAATAATAGCATATCCGTTCCAGCTCCTCCCGTGGGCCGTACAGCTTGGTCTGTAGGGTTGTTTCCGTCGACCACACAATCTTCCCCAGGTCGCTGTATAGCGTGCATCTTTGAAGGATGTGATTTCCCTGTCTGGTTTTCTTTACCACAGGCACACAAGCTCTACAGTGACTAGGAGGACCTGCAGTGTACAGCTGCCTTCATTGATTTGATTTGATTTGATTTTTTTGATATATTCTTTTATATCGAGGATAATGGAATAAGCACTCTTGTGCTTTTTTTTACATCCAGTCCCCGTGTGTGTGCAGTTTTGTACATGTCATCTATTCCCACCTGCACACGATGGCCTACTCTTACGAAAAGCGGAACAGGATTTAACGTGTGCGCAAGATGTTCCGCGTGCGTTCGCACACGGGGCCTCGGTTTAAAGTCTCATCCGAAGGACATTGCAGAGACTGAGCTGTGCCTCTGACGAACGCATAAGGACAGATAAAAAAACAATCTTTCAAATCAATGCACCTTCAGTCAGACTTAAGAAACAGAAGGTGAAAAACTAGGAGGATCTGATCACTGGGAATAATGAGTCAGACACTGTTCGTCTGTCTCTCAGTGAATGGGTAGTGTTGGAATGCACTGGGTCTGGTGGCCTTTTTCTTTGATCGAAACTGCATTAGGTGACTTACTGGATTGTTGAGTGGGACAGATGGTGGGTGACTGTCATGACTTTTTTTTTATCTTTGGAAAATGAATATATGATATTATGGAGTGATGTGTCAGCCGTCAATGCATGCTGGGCCGCCTCCACACACACGCACGCACGCACGCACGCACGCACGCACGCACACACGCACGCACACACACACATGCACATTCACACACACAGAGCACGTACGTGTACACGAACAAGGGCACGCACGCACGCATGCTCGTCCTAGTACGCACATACAAAGCTACAGAAACATAACAGTGTGTATACCAAGACAGTCTTGGACACTTGCATTCGCATGTCCCTGCACACATGCATACACACATGTATGCACATTCGTGTGCGTGAGTGGGCACGTGCGTAAACCCCCCCCCCCTATATACACATACCCCCCGCCCCACTAATAAAATATAAAAGAAAGAAAAAACATTTTAGTCAAATTGCGCAGTAAGTAAGTAAAAAGCACAAGGTACATGCTGAATAAAAAAATTTCTTTAGTCAACATAATTTTTTTTTTAAATCGTTGAAGATACAGTCTAAGATGGGCTGAGGTGGTTAGAAGGGAGGGGGGGGGGGTAGGGGGAAGGATGAGGGGAAGGAGATGAGAGGGGGGGTGTCTAGAAGGATGAGGAGGATGAGGAGGAAAACTCATCAGTGAAGGAACTCATTTGTTTCATGTTACAGAGCAAAACATACACACACAGCAGAGCACTGCAAAGTTGGAAACGTGTTTTAAGTGATGGATGAAGGAGGGAGGAAGGGGGAGGAGGGGAGGGGGGAGATAGTTGGAGGAGGAGAGTGGCGGAGGTTGAAAGAATGTGTGTGGTCAGAGAGAGAGAGAGAGAGAGAGAGAGAGAGAGAGAGAGAGAGAAGAGAGACTGTGTGTATGTGTGTGTGTGTGCGCGCGCGCTTGGGTGTATGTGTGTGAAGGGGGATTAGGAGGGAAGATGAGATATGCTGGTATTTCTTCCGTAATAACATAGCCACACACCTGGGATAAGAAGAAAAGCTCGAAGTGAGGACACCACAGCACACCACACTGGAGTAGAGTTGGGAGGATGGAATCCCACCCCTCCTTTCACACACACACACACACACACTCAACACAACACAACACACACTATTTTACACACACACACACCACACCACACCACATCACAACACACACACACACACACACACACACACACACACACAACACAACACAACACAACACAACACAACACAACACAAACAACACAACACAACACAACACAACACAACACAACACACACACACACACACACACACACACACACACACACACACACACACACCCCACCTCCCCCCCCCCCACACACAACACCACACTACACCACACCACAACACAACACACACAATACACACACACACACACACACACACACACACACACACACACACACACACACACACACACACACACACACACACACACACAACGCACACACACACACACAACACACAACACACACACACACACAACACACACACACACACACACACACACACACACTCTCTCTCTCTCTCTCTCTCTCTCTCTCTCTCTCTCTTGTGCAGTAATATAAAGGGGATCTGCCTGACCCTCTCATCAATCCCTGCCGCATCAGCGGGCTGTCGGATCCCGCTTGTCAGAACGAACGTGGCTGGTCGCCTTTTCCTTTTGTTCCCTGCATCCCCGATGCTTTGGTTTTGCTTCGGTTTTGCTTTGCTGTGCTTTAGGGCCTATGTATACTACTGGGATGGAAGTTTCTCACGTAGTACATGTATGATGTAGCCTACTATACTGCTGCAGTCTCTGTCTATCTGCGGCTGCTGGCTGGCTAGTGTCTGGCTATCCATCTTATCTGTCTGTGTGTTTGTCTGTCAGTGTCTGTCTGTCTGTCTGTCTCTGTCTCTCCAGTCAGCCAGCTAGCCGGGCATGCACCTGGTGTGTGTGTGTGTGTCCGGGGGGGGAGGGGGGTAGTGTTGTGTTGGGTTATGTTGCTTTTGTGTGTGTGTGTGTGTGTTGTGTGCATTCTGTCTAGTTGTGAGATACAGAGACAGACAGACAGACAGGCGGAGGAGAGAGAGAGAGAGAGAGAGAGAGAGAGGAGAGAGAGAGAGAAGAGAGAGAGAGAGAGAGGCAGGAAGACAGACAGACAGAGATGTATATGGTGGCAGAAGAGAAGAAACTACCATTGAATGTATCATCAGATCTCTCGCAGGCACGTCAGGCACGTTTCAACCAATCCTAACAATGGTTCGGCAAGAGGCTGCTACGTGGTTATTGGTGGTCATCCGGACTCCTTTTCCTATAATTGAAGTATTCTTCACGCATTTGCCCACCACAATACAGACCATTTGTTGGATTTTTTTTTTTAACAACGAACGAAAAAAGGATAGCGTTTTTTGCTAATGAAAATTTTTTGAAGATCTAGTTCTTACTTCTTATAGTTCGTAGTCTTTTCATGATTGTTTTAGAGTGTATGCTGTTATACAGTGTCTTACCATATCAAATAATGGAATAGGACCGTGAGGGGAACCCAAACGTCTTGTGATTTAACCTCCTCAGTTCTTTTCTCGGAGATTTTGAAAGAAGATTCTCCCCAAGGTATACGACACAGAATTGATTTAGGTCCAAGTACAGCAGTTTCCTTTTTCTGCCTCTTCCCTCCCTACTTGCTTTTTGTCATAATATTTTTTTTTCTTTTTTCCCCTCTTTTTTTAAAACTCAATGGGGTCATTGCAGATACTGCCTTGACAGCCTGTCAGAGAGGTGACAGCAACAGTATTGGAAACACCCCTGGGTGGTCTGAATGTCGGCAGAGCTTGCTGCCTGCTGTATGTAAGATTGTGTGTGAAAACAGTGTAGAAGGTGGATGGATGGTTGGATGGATGGATAGTGGGGTGGTGTGGTGTGGTGGTGGGGTCCGTGTAGCTCCCATCCTTCTGTTGTGTTTTTGGTTTTGTTTAACTGGTGTCGTTGATTTGTTCTTCTTCTTTGTTTTGTTCTCGTTCTTTGTGTGTTCGTGTGTTCGTGTGTGTGTGTGTGTGTGTGTGTGTGTGTGTGTGTGTGTGTGTGTGTGTGTGTGTGTGTGTGTGTGTGTGTGTTGTGTGTGTGTGCGTGCGTGCGTGCGTGTGTGTTTGTGTGTGTTTGTGTGTGTGTGTGTCTGTTTGTCTGTCTGTCTGTCTGTCTGTCTGTCTGTCTGTCTGTCTGTCTCTGTGTCTGTGTCTGTTTCTCTGTGTGTGTGTGTGTGTGTGTGTGTCTCTGTCTGTCTATGTATGTGTGTGCGCGTGTGTGTGTGCATGTGTGCGTGCACGTGCGCGTACAACTATGTGTGCGTACATGCATATCAGTGTGTATGTATGCATGCATGCTTGCATACGTGACCGGCTTTGTAAACATGATGTGGAAGGTCACCATGATCTGTCACTAAGAGACGTGCATGTATTGTACGCTGAAGAACAAACAACAGCTGCAGTACACTTCTGTAAACAATGAGTGCAAGTGTTGAGAGAAACCACGTAAACACAAAAACAACAGAGAGAGAGAGAGAGAGAGAGAGAGAGAGAGAGAGAGAGAGAGAGAGAGAGAGAGAGAGAGAGAGAGGAGACTCAGAGAGAGAGAGAGAGAGAGAGAGAGAGAGAGAGAGAGAGAGAGAGAGAGAGAGAGTCCTTGAAGGTTTCTTTTTTGTAAATATATATATATATATATTATATATGTGTGTGTGTAATATATATACATGATACGTGTGTGTATGTATATATATGTATATATTTATATATGAATGTATATTATACCTACCTACCTACCTACCTACCTACACACGGACACACACACACACACACACACACACACACACACACACACACACACACACACACACACACACACACACACACACAGCCAAGTCCTTGAAGATGATAGGTTTTTTGGCAATGATGGAGATAAGAGATTTTGAACACGAAGGGCGGAGGTCAAGATAGGATGAGAGAGACAGAGACAGAGACAGACAGACAGACATAGGGAGGGAGGGGAGGGAGAGAGTGAGAGACAGACAGACAGACATAGGGAGGGAGAGACACAGAGAGAGAGAGACAGAGACATACAGACAGACAGACAGACAGACGGACAGACATAGGGAGGGAGGGAAGGAGGGAGGGAGAGAGAGTGAGAGACCGACCGACGGACAGACATAGGGAGGGAGGGAGGGACAGACAGACAGACATAGGGCGGGAGAGAGAGAGAGAGAGAGAGAGGGGGGGGGGGGAGGGAGAAAGAGAGACAGACAGACAGAGAAAAGAGAGAAAAAAACGAAACCAAAAGTTAGCCGCGTTGTCCAAATCGATATGGAGGGGGCACTAATCTTCTTAGCCAAAAGGAGCTCAAGGGAGAAGGGGGGAGGGAGGGTAGGGGGTGGGGAAGAGGGGTGAAGAAGGCGTTGGGATAGGGTAGAGAAGAGGAGGAGGGGGAGAAGAGGAAAGAAAGGGGGGGGGGGGAGGTGGTGAGAGGGGGTTGGGTGTGAAACTACTGAGAGCATGGCTGTTGAATATAGGGAGATATGTCCAGAAAAGAAAGATTAGTGAAAAAACAGGGAATGGGGGGTAAAGGGGGGGGGGGGGGGGGGGGGGGGGGGGGGGGGGGGGGGGGGGGGGGGGGGGGGGGGGGGGAGAGAGGAGGTTGAGATGGTGTGATGGGGGTGGCGGGGGCGGCAGGTGAGGTTGGGGAGGGGGTGGACTGGAAGTATGGTGGGGGGGGGGGGGGGGGAGGCGTTCAGTGTATTGTAAAACAGCGATGACGTCAGCATGTGAACATCCTCGTAAACAGAAATCTGAAAACGAGGACAGATTATATAGGTAAAACAACAACAAAAAATGATATAAACAACGCTATATAAAACTATGTGTATGAACTGCTTCGAGATGTCATGTAAGAATCAATACTAGATGATAAATTAAGCTTCAAGAAGGAATAGTAAGTTGACGAAGAAAGGAAAATAAATAGAGACAGATAAAAGACAGGCAGACAGACAGACAGACAGACAGTCAGACAGATACATACGCGCTCACACACACACACACACACACACACACACACACACACCACACACACACACACACACACATTCTCTCTCTCACGCACACACGCGCGCAGACACGCGCGCGCGCACACCACACACACACTCACACACATTATCCTCGATATAAAAGAATAAACACACACACACACACACACACACACACACACACACACACACACACACACACACACACACACACACACACACACACACACAATTTCCCCATATGAATAAAAATGTACAGACGACCTGCCTTGGGCCAGTTCCATTATTTACGTGCAAAGCTTCAGAAGAGTGGCGCCGGTGTGTGTGTGTGTATGTGTGTGTGTGCGCGCGGCGCGCGTGTATAAATGTGTGTGTGTGTGTGCGCGTGAACTTGCTTACTGACATGTGATTCTATGCAACTGTATTAAAAACAACAGCAACAACAACAACACACAACACACACACACACTACACACACAACACACACACACACACACACACACACACACACACACACACACACACCAACACACACACACACCCTTACCTTTCTCATGCGCATAACCCATACAACAATTATAGCGTCACACCGTCATGTTGAGAAAGGTCAATATCTTTTCCAAAAGCCTGAGGCTTCATCTTCATCATCATTATCATCATCATTGTCTGGTTGTTGTTATAAATATTGATGGGATCGGGGACAAAGTGATGGTACAACCCTGATAGTAGATTAGTTTAACTGCCGGCACTTTCGTCTTTTTTTCTTTTTTTTTAAGCTGCTTTGGTGGGAACATTTGTCATTGTCTTTGCTAAGGGAAGGAGGGAGGGAGAGAGACGGGAGAGGGAGGAGAGAGGAGAGAGAGAGAGAGAGAGAGAGAGAGAGAGAGAGAGAGAGAGAGAGAGAGGGGGAGCGAGAGAGAGAGATGGGGGGGGGGGGGTGGAGGGGAGAGAGAGAGAGAGGGGGGATGGAGGGGAGAGAGAGAGAAATCAAATCAAATCGAATTCTTTTGAATGAGAGACAGACAGACAGAAAGAGACAGACAGACAGACAGACAGACAGACAGACAGACAGACAGAGTGGGACAGAGACAGAGAGTGAGTGCTCTAACATGATTTATTCATAGATGCCTGTGGCTCATACACGGAGACGGGGACGCTAAACATATAGATCAATGACTGATGATAAGAACACGTGGTAAAGGACATTTTTTTGTGTGACAAACACACAACAAAACAAACCCCACAGTCAGACAGTAGCAACTAGATCTGTTAGAGGAAGGAAGGAAAAAACGGAAGAGTTCGTGATATCTTTTATGTTTTAAGGTTTTGGATGAATACAAAACAGAATACGTGCTTTGTATAGATAAAACCAGGTTGCAAATGATGTCAAGACCAATCCAACCCAATCATGTTGTTTATAGCCCCGCCGGCCAACAGAGGTCATATCGGGGGCTGTTACCTCGTAAAATTTTAAATAATCAGAAGAAAACTGTGCAACTATATACAGATTAAAACAGGGTATAAAACCAACTCTACTGTCCTTTCATTGCATTGATCAGCGCCCTGGTCATTGTCAAGACTACTTACTGCATGCAAGGAGTAAACAAAATCTCTTTAATACATGCAGGCTGAGTAATATACCTATTTTACTGGGTGTAATATATATATATATATATATATATATATATATTTTTTTTTTTTTAACCATAATTGTTACATGCTAGACAACATAAAATTATTATTATTACATGGAATTTGTATAGCGCTATCTCTTGTAAGAACAAATCAAAGCGCTTGCATTTGACCTACAGAGCCACAGATCATGCTGCCACCAGGCGCAAAGATCAACGACGAACAACGATGATCAACTGTTGTTGTCTTGTTGCTGCTGTACACTTTAGAGCGCAAAGCCTGGGCAAGTATGTATGGAGGGCAAGCTGTTACCCATGCAGCAGACCCCCTTCTCCACGGCACTGGAATGATCCATTGGAAGGGCATTGACCGATACGAATGGTTCCAGTACCGTCGCAGGAGCCACCAGAACGTTGCCATATACCTACAGCCCCGAGCCGCTCTGGGACTCCAACTCCCCGATTTTTCCTCAGGGATGGTGTCTAAACACGACACCTGTGTGCATGCTGGTTTGTTATAATTTTGTCATCTGCTCCTACCGGCACACGATGGCCTACTCTTCCGAAAGGTGGAACGGGGTTTTAAACGTGTGCGCAAGATGTTCTGCGTGCATTCGCACACGGGGCCTCGGTTTCGAGTCTCATCCGAATGACTTTGACATTCAGTTCGATTTTTTCGTCAAACTGGGAAGAAAGGGCGAGGCTGGGTTCGAACCCAGAAACTCACGATTTACATATTGGCAGGCGAACGTCTTAACCATTCTGCCACCGTCCTTCCTTAAAATGCACTTCATCTTATCTGGATTGATTTCGTAATCAGAAGTCAATATGAATTCTGTATCTGAGTTGAGATAGAGAGACAGAGACAGACAGACAGACAGACAGACACAGAGAGAAAGAGAGACAGACACAGAGGGAGACACAGACAGGGACATAGAGCTCAAATCAAATCAAATCAAATCAAATCAGAGAGAGAGAGAGAGAGAGAGAGAGAGAGAGAGAGAGAGAGAGAGAGAGAGGAGAGAGAGAGGAGAGAGAGAGAGCGCCCTGTGAGGTGCGATTTGCATCAAATCTGCCTTCACAAAGGATCCTGGGATTCGCGAACTCAATTTAGTGTCTGTCAAAAAAGGCACAGTTAGAGAAGGCATGATGCTCTCGTCATTGCCTGGGAATGAACCAGCTACATCTATCTATCCAGACTGTAGTTCCTTCCTAGCAGACGTGGTGGACAGCAGAAGTAATCAGGGAGGAGTGAAGCTCCTTTCTATCAAGTGTTCCAGCAGCCTCTTGCCCTCAAGCGCTTCCTTCATACAGTGTGTGTGTGAAGTTTTAAGGGCTGTGAATCACTTTGCTAGAAGTCGGTTTTTTTGTTTGAGTTTGTTTCGTTCTTGTTTTTTGTTGTTGGTTTCTTTTTTTTTCGTGTCCAGCTTTCTAGAAAGTTTCTTCATCTCTCAGAATTCGTGAAGTGCACGTACTGCTCAATCCTCTTGACCAAAGTTAAGTTTGAAACTTGAGGTTGTAACTTCGGGTTGAAACTTCAGGTTGTAACTTCAGGTTGAAACTTCAAGTTCTAACTTGCATTCAGTGCAGAAAATGGAGCCCTGCCACACACATGCGTACTCATTCCCTGCCATGTTACGCTAACTTAATTTTTAATTGTATGCTCAAACACGCATGTGCGCGCACGCACACATACATGCACGCATACACGCACGCATACACGCACGCACACGCA
>CM060332.1:47596494-47603994 GCA_030674155.1 Stramonita haemastoma | reverse complement strand
CACACACACACTGTAGAAAACTCTGAATGTTAACATTGTTGGACGACGGTAGATCAGAAAATAGACGAAGTTTATCGCTGAATGACTGTACATACAGTATCAGAGTTGTAAAGCCCGTGTGTCGACCGCCGGCGCCAGTCACTAGAAACGAATTCCACAGTATAGTATAGGCCTACAGGCTTTTATGTTTCCCCAACACCCCATCAAGTCGCCTATATGAGACCAGACTACCTGAAGTTAGAAATAGTTATTGTCCAGACGGCACTTTGACTACATTTCTATCGTTTCGCATTGGAAAGGTGGAAGGAGGTGTAGTGAGAATTTGTTTTTTATGTAGGAAAGTTTTTGTTTGTTTTGTTGTTGTTGTTGTTTTTTTGCCAAAGTTCTGTTTCAATTTTTTTTCTGAGGTGTCTGGTCATTTCTTGGTGTTTTGGGTTAATATGTGTGTGTGTACGTGTGTGTGTGTGTGTGTGTGTGTGTGTGTGTGTGTGTGTGTGTGTGTGTGTAGTGTGTGTTTGTGTGTGTAGTGTGTTTTTTGTGTGTGTGTGTGTAGTGTGTGTGTGTAGTATGTGTTGTGTATGTGGTGTAGTATGTTTGTATGTGTGTAGTGTGTGTCTGTAGTGTTTGTGTAATGTGTGTGTGCACGGTAGGTTAATCACACGCATACAATTACAGAACAACAACAACATCAACACAAAACACACACACGCACGCACGCACCACACCACACACACACACCACACACATACACATATTGAAGTTGAAAGGGGGGGGGATGGAGGAGATTGAGATGGCTGATACAGAGGTCAGAAAGTACTGCCCTTCACCACTGTTCTGTTGATAATGACGTCATGAGCCAGGGTAAAGGTCAGTCATCAGGGCCCTTTGGATACATACCTGTAGCTTGGACTGACCACTAGGCTATTATATGCTAGGGCCTAAGTCTGCTGCTTTCATCCTTGTCTACCGTATACCCGTGGTTATACTAGCTTAGCCTAGACCTAGTAGTCCACATTGTGGCCCTGCAAGTTTTGCACCTGGTTAATTGTTTGTTGTAAAGATCCCGTAATAATTCACGGCATTTTGAGATCTTATTGTTTTTGTTTGTTTGTTTATTTGTTTGTTTGTTTATTATCTATTTTTTATTTCGAGGATAATTAGATAAGCACTCTGTGTTTTTTTTTTACACCATCCCGGTGTGCATGCAGTTTTGTAAATTTTGCCATCGGTTACCACTGGCACACAGTGGCCTACTCTTCCGAAACCTATACCTGTAGCTTGGACTGACTAGCTATGCTAAGTCTGCTGCTTTCGCCTGGTTATCTATAGTTATACCCGATCAACCTGGTTGTACAACTTAGCCTAGTAGTCCCACATTGTGGACCCACAGGTTTGCACCTGGTGAATTGTTTGTTTTAAAGATCCTGTAATAATTAACGTCGGTGTTTGATTGGTTTACGTAAACGTAGACATACCAGCATGCATCCAATACTTGGCAAGGAATGGGCTCCGCAGGTTTCATCTTGAGTCCAAGAGACATGGGCCTAAAAAATTCAGCTCAGTGCAATGTCCCTTGATCCCCAGGGAGCGAAGGAGGAAAAGATGATGTTGATACTGCACTGAGAGACTGTCTTCTGTATCGTGGTCGTGAAGGGACAGGCGTCAAGACCTCGCTTTCTCCAGGGGCAGCAGTATTGAGGCGCGCCCATCGCGCTTCTCCAGGGGCCAGCATTTGAGGCGGCGCCCATCCTCTCCCCTCACTGCTTTTCTTCCCTGACCCTAAGAGAGAGCAGGTACCCATTACAGCTGTGTGAACTGGGGGACTGTACTTGAAGCCAAGGCGAGCAAACGTCACCCATCCACTTGGTAAACCACGCTCGATGCTGCTTAACCTTAGCTTGGGGTAAAGCGAGCTCTTTGACCACGAGCTATCCCATCCCCATCGATACATACCATTTTACAGTTGGTATTGGACGCACAGATATATAATCAGTGTTGTGAGTCGATGAATTAATCAGTGTCGGAAATGGTTGTAAACAGATTCTGACCCCTCAGACTTACGTGACTTGTCTCACAGCTTCACGGTACATGGCTATACTATACTATACTGTACTGTACCCTACCCGACACAACCTACCCTCCCCTCCTCCCCACCCCGCGTTTCAGTTCGCACCCTCGTAAAACTGGGTGGCCAGACGCTTTTATGTGCTAGTCCACGCCCGGGTGAATAGGGATACAGTGGAGAGGCAGACAACACACGGGCCAATGGCCCTGAAAATCCGCTGAGCTTTAGCCGAGCGCGGTTTGGGCAGAGCGCTTCACTACAAGGGTTGGTGGGCCTGGCAGGGGAGAGAGAGATGTGAGAGGGAGATAGCAGAGTGTCCCTTTTTGAAAAATAAAAAAAAAGGTAAAGGTGTCCTGTAACCTATGTGGTCGTAGGGGAGCGAGGCATTAGAGATTTCAGCTTCTGTAGGGGGCGGCATATTGAGGGTGGCGCCCATCTCCTCTCCCTCGCTGCTTTACCTACCCTGACCCTAAAGAAAACAGGTACCATTGACAGCTGGGTGAACTGGGGTAACTGTCTGAAACAAGGCGCGCATGATGGTCACCCATCCAGTTTGGTAACCACGCTCGATATTGCTTAACCTCAGCTTGGGAAAGGAGTGCTCTGACCACTGAGTTATCTCCGTCCCCTCCCAGCACACAATACAAGCACGGCAGTACATACAGTGGCAACACAGCTTATTCAGTTACTATGGGCAGATGGCAGTACGGTATAGGCTGGCTGGTGCCAGCTCGGAAGCGTCCGTTGCAAGTAGTGTTTCGGGATGTAAGCGTTTGTGGGCTGGCTGTCTGCTCAATTGTCTGGCTGTCTACCCTAGAGAGCACGGGTAGCCAGCCCCTAGAGAAATGGGGTGTCCAGTTCTGGTAGCCTACCCCTAGCCGCCACAGTGTCATACATGTATACCGCCTGCTTTTTAGCGGGGGCACTTCTGAAGTGTGGAGATGTACCGATACCCCAGAAAACATGGGTAGCCCCTAGAGAAATGTGGGGTGTCCAACTTCTTGGTAGCACCCTAGTAGCTCTCACACAGTCATGCCGATTGCTTTTGTGCAACGTGGGGGGGGGGGGGGGGGAGACCTCTGAAGTGTGGAGCTAGATGGGCCGATACCCCAGAAAACGCGGGGTATCCCCTAGAGAAACGGGGTGGCCAACTTTGGTAGCCCAGCCACCCCCAACCCCACCCCCCACCGCCCCCTAGCCTATACAATGATGCCGCTTGCTTTGTAGGCCTATAGCGGTGGGGACTGTGACTGCAGAGATGTGGTGTGAAGATGTACGCCGATACAGACAGACCGTGGTGATGATAGCTGTAGCTGTCCACACAATACGATCCCCCTCCTCTCATAGGGGATTCCAGTTACGCTGAGCTCAGCCTTTGACAGCAGATTGCAATCTGGGACTCTCCGACACCAATACCAAAGCGTTTGCAAAGGAAGGGTTGTGGGATTTGTGTGTGTGTGTGTGTGTGTGTTTGTGTGTGTGTGTGTGTGTGTGGGGGGGGGGTTGTGTTGTGTGTTAGTGTGTGTGTGTTGTGTGTGTGTGTGTGTTGTGTTTGTGTGTTAGTGTGTGTTGTGTTGTGTGTGTGTGTGTTGTGTTGTGTGTGTGTGTTTGTGTGTTTGAGTGTGTGTGTACCAGTGTGTGTGTTTTGTTTTAGTGTTTTTTGTGCTGTTGTTGCTGTAAATCAAGTCATTAGTCGGAAAGACCTGGACCGAAAACTGTATCCCAGATAATGATTTCCCTGATATGCTTGCTGTGGAAATATCATTTTAGAGATCTTCGATCTCTTCTGGCTGCGTGAGGCGGGATGAGAGAGAGAGAGAGAGAGAGAGAGAGAGAGAGAGAGAGAGAGAGAGAGAGAGAGAGAGAGAGAGAGACAACACACACAACACCACCACACCACCCACACACACACCACAGACACAACACACACAACGACACGAAGAGGGCTGGTTGACCAGTCATCCGTAGTGCCCCTACTACGGTCGAGAGACTATGAGAGAAATATTTTTTTTGTTAATTCCTCCGAGGTTTTTCAATGGTGGAATTTTAGTACGCGACCGTTTACTATCGGATTTTCTAGTCTATTATTAATTATCTCATAAAAAGAAAATTCATTCAATGTGATGGTCTTGTCTTAAAGGAATGGTATTGTGTACATTTTGATGGAACTTTGTCTCATGGTAGTTCTATTTTATTTTTTATTCTTTTATTTATTTCATTCTTTTTTTTCTGTGAATAATGGAATAAGCAATCATGTGCTTTTTTTTTTACATCCAGTCCCCGTGTGTATGCAGTTTTGTAAATTTTGTCATCCGTTCCCACCGCACACAATGGCCTTCTTTCCGAGAAGTGGAACGGGTTTTAACGCGTATGCAAGATGTTCTGCGTACGTTCCGCACACGGAGGAACCTTGGGGTTCATAGTCTCATCGGAAGGACTTTCTGGGGTCGGATTGGAGTTGGCACTGATGTTAACCCGAAAGAAAAAAATCTTGATATCTAGGTCTAGATATGTAGAATTTGGATTTTGATAGTTGCCTTTTCTTTCTAAAACGTTGCATGTATGGAGTTGGCAAAGCTATGACAAGAACAGAGCGATCTAGAGAGAGGGAAAAGTGTTAAGTACTAGAACTAGCACTCGTGTAGTCGGTCGAGGTGGAAACCTGATCTGTCGGGTCCACACCTAAGCTATTAGTATAGGTGTCGGTGTTTTCGTTGTTGGTTCGTTGGCTTGTTTGTTTGCGTTTGTTTGGTTGGGATTTTTGTTTATTTGTTTGTTTGGTGTGTGTGTTACGTGTGTGTGTGTGTGTGTGTGTGTGTGTGTGTGTGTGTCTGTCTGTCTGTCTGTCTGTCTGTCTGTCTGTCTGTCTGTCTGTCTGTCTGTCTGTCTGTGTATCTGAATGTAAAGGAGTGGGGGCGAGTGTGTGAGTCAACGATTGTGTGTGTGTGTGTGTGTGTGTGTGTGTGTGTGTGTGTGTGTGTGTGTGTGTGTGTGTGTGTGTTGGTGTGAGTGTGTGTGTGTGTGAGTGTGTGTGTTTGTGTTTGTGTGTGAGTGTGTGCGTGCGTGCGTATGTGTGTAATGTGAATGCAGTATCGGTCGAGTCACAAATTCATTGTTGTTATTCCTCATTTCACAGTATAAAAAACTATCATCGGAAACACAGCTCTGATCCTTTTCTGATCAAGCTTACTGATGCTGGCCTCGGGAAGGAAATTACATCAATCATCTGAAATCATTTTAGAGATGAAACTCCGAGTCTGATGTTCCATAATTATACCGTCCCAGCAACACGCTGAGAGAGAGAGGGGGGAGAGAGAAAGAGAGAGAGAGGAGAGAGAGAGAGAGGAGAGAGAGAGAGAGAGGAGAGAGAGAGAGAGAGAGAGAGAGAGAGGGAGGGAGGGAGGAGAGAGGGAGACAGACAGACAGACAAACACAGACAGAGAGAGAGAGAGAGACAGACAGACAGACAGACAGACAGACACAGAGACAGACAGACAGACAGAGAATTCCTGTTTGGATGTCTGGCTCTGTCAGAGAGTCCGCAGGGGTCTGTAGATGGGAGGAGGGTAGTATTGGGGGGGGGGGGGCAATCGAAGATAATATTGTTTGGTATCATGTGCATTAAGCTGGCGGCTGTCTGTATCTGGCGGCTACAGTGAAATCGATGACCTGAAATTGAACAGATGCCGGGAGAGAGAGACATGTGGGAGGGAGAGGGGAGAGAGAGAGAGGGGAGAGAGGGGGAGGGGAGAGAAAGAGGATTATTTCTCTGTGCGTGCGTGCGTGTGTGTGTGTATTATGTCGTGTATTTATGTTCTTCTTCAGTAGTTTAATGTCCATTCACTACACGTGTCTGTGTAAGTACTAAGTGTGTGTGTGTGTGTTTGTGTGTGTGTGTCTGTGTGTGTCTGTGTATGTGTATGTGTGTGTAAGTAATGTACGCGTGTGCACGCGTGCGCACGCGTGCGTTTGTGTATATGTAGTTTAATGTCCATTCGCTACAAATGTGTGCATGCGTGCGTGCAAGTGGGTATGCGTGTGTATGCTTGCGTGCGTGAGTCTGCAAGCGTGCGCGTTTATTTGATGATGCGTTGGGTATAATATCACACACTATAATCGGTTTCGTTAGGAAAAAAATAAAAGTTTTTTTTGGCAGTGAGCGTAACAGAATGGCAGGTTGTATAGCAGAGCGAGAGACAGCTAAAGGAGCTGTATTGTGTCAAGCTGGAAACTAGTAGATATAGACCTTGCCCATGCCCCGCGTTATCTGCCTCTCTCTCTCTCTCTCTCTCTCTCTCTCCTCTCTCTCTCTCTCCTCTCTCTCTCTCTCTCTCTCCTCTCTCTCTCCTCTCTCTTCTCTTCCCTCTCTCTTTTCTCTCTGTCTGTGTTTCTCTGTCTCTGTCTTTATGTCTGTCTGTCTGTGTCTCTGTCTGTCTGTCTGTCTGTCTCTCTCCGTCTTTCTCTCTGTCTGTGTCTCTCTGTCTCTGTCTTTATGTCTGACTGTGTCTCTGTCTGTCTGTCTCTCTCTCTATCTCTGTCCCGTCTGTCTGTCTGTCTGTCTCTCTCTCTCTCTCTCTCTCTCTCTCTCTCTCTCTCTCTCTCTCTCTCATACAGACTTACTCTCTGTGTGGTGGTTTATCAGAGCAAACGTGTTCCGCTTTTTTGACGTCTTTCTTTTTTGTGTGTGTCCTGGCTTGTTTATAGGTCTGTGTGTTTGTAAATTATGTGTGTGTATATATGTGCTGTTGTTGTTGATGCTGTTGTTCATGTTGTTGTTGTGGTGATGGTCGTGGTGTGTGCGTGAGTGCGTGCGTGCGTGGTGTGTGTGTGTGTGTGTGTCTGTGTGTGTGTGTGTGTGTGTGTGTGTGTGTGTGTGTGTGTGTGTGTGTGTGTGTGTGTGTATGTGTGTGTTGTGTGTGTGTTGTGAAGAAATAGAATGACCACTAAACTGCTGGAAAGTGGGTTTCCTTCTTTAAAAAACAACAACAAAAACCTACTGCAGAGAGGAATCTTGACCTTCTCTCTTCCAATGGGATACTCCTCCCCATCAACCCCACCCCCACCCCACCACCACCACCACCATCACACCACACCACCACCAAGGGCACAAAAGGCCACCCCTCCACCTGATGCCCTTCTAACACCTGTTGTTGTTGTTTTTTTACCTGTGGTGATATACTCTCTGCTGACTCACACAGAACAGCTCTCGAGGTCACCCACCCCTCCCTGACTCTGGAGAGAGAGAGAGAGAGAGAGAGAGAGAGAGAGAGAGAGAGAGAGAGGAGAGAGAGAGAGAGGAGGGAGAGAGAGAGGGGGAGGGAGAGGAGGGAGAGAGAGGAGAGAGAGAGAGAGAGAGAGAGGAGAGAGGGGGGGGGGGAGGGGGGGGGGAGGGGAGAGGGAGAGAGAGAGAGAGAGAGAGGGAGAGAGAGAGGGGG
>CM060332.1:47590112-47596394 GCA_030674155.1 Stramonita haemastoma | reverse complement strand
GGCTTTGGGGCGGGGATCGAAAGTAGAAAATGTCGAAGTTGTGGATATAGATTCTGGAGTTGAGTGACCGGGAAAGGAGCAGGGAGAGGATAGAAGCTGCAGTGAAGGGAGGAAGAGTAACGCAGTATATGCGCGTGCATCTTGCACGCAAGTGCGCTGCAGGCATGCATGCATATGTGTGTGTGTGTGCGCGCGCGCCCCCCTGCACACGCACAGACATTCACTACACTCCGCGCCCACAGACATCACAACAACTCGCGCGCCCACAGACACACACACACCACGCACGCACACACACACACACACTCTCTCTGTCTCTTTCTGTCTCTGTCCTGTCTGTCTGTCTGTCTGTCTGTCTGTCCTGTCTGTCTGTCTGTCTCTCTCTCTCTCTCTCTCTCTCTCTCTCTCTCTCTCCTCTCTCTCTCTCTCTCTCTCTCTCTCTCTCTCTCTCTCTCTCTCTCTCTGTGTGAGATCAATATAAACAGTTTTCTCAGAGAGGAGATCAATATAAACAGTTTACTCAGAGAGAGGAGATCAATGTAAAGTTTTCTCAGAGAGGAGATCAGTGTAAACGTTTTCTCAGAGAGGAATCAATGTAAACAGTTTTCTCAGAGAGAGAAGATCAATTAAACAGTTTTACTCAGAGAGAGAGATCATGTAAACAGCTGGAACTTCTTTAAGAAGAGGAGATCAATGTAAACAGTTTTCTCAGAGAGAGGAGATCAGTGTAAACAGCTTTCGAGAGAGGAGATCAATGTAAACAGTTTTCTCAGAGAGGAAATCAGTGTAAACAGTTTTCTCAGAGAGGAAATCAACATGTAAACAGTTTTCTCAGAGAGGAAATCAACAGTGTAAACAGTTTTCTCCAAGAGAAACAACCATTAACAGTTTTCTCAGAGAGGAAATCAACAGTGTAAACAGTTTTCTCAGAGAAAAAAACAAAAAGAAACAACCCCCCCCCCCCCCCCCCCCCAGTTTTCTCAGAGTAGAAATCAACATGTAAACACAGTAGTTTTCTGAGAGAAGAGAGCGATGTAAACAGTTTTCGCAACAACAACAAACAATCCAGCATTGATCCATTACGAGTTAGCACAAGACGCGTGTGCGTGCGCACGCGTGCACGTACGCGTGTATGTGTGTGGGGTGGGTGTGCATGCGCGCGCGCCCGTATGTGTGTGGTGTGTATGGTATGTGTGTATATATATGTGAATGTTTTGTGTGTGGTGTGTGTGTGTGAGAGAGAGAGAGAGAGAGAGAGAGAGAGGGGGGGGGGGGGGGGTTGAACAGGGGGGGGGGTGTAGTAGAATAGCCTTTGTAATGGTAAGCCCATAACCCGAGTAGTGCTGTTCCCCGCAGATTGAGAAATGAGGACTTGGCAAACAAAAGCGCTGCACTAGCAAAATGCATCAACATCGGTGGCAAAAATGCTTGTCTGTCTGTGTGTTTGTAGGTATTTCTGTCCGTGTCTCTGTCTCTATCTGTGTCTGTCTGTCTGTCTGTATCTCTCTCTCTGTCTCTCTCTGTGTCTCTCACTGTCTCTGTCTGTCTGTCTCTCTCTCTCTGTTCTCTCTCTCTCTCTCTCTCTCTCCTCTCTCTCTCTCCTCTCCTCCTCTCTCTCTCTCTCTCTCTCTTTTGTCGTCTTCTGTCTGTCTGTCTTCTTCTCTCTCTCCTCTCTCTCTCTCTCTCCTCTCTCTCCTCTCTTCCCTCCTCTCCTCTCCCTCCTCAAATAGTTTATTCTAATTTTAGGCCACAGCCCCTTTGTAAAGGGGATTACACATCTCTAACATCATAACATACATCTTCTCCTCTCTCTCTCTCTCTCTCTCTCCTCTCTCTCTCTCTCTCTCTCCTCTCTCTCTCTCTCCTCCTCTCTCTCTCTCTCTCTCTCTGCTCTGTTCTGTCTGTCTGTCGTCTGTCTCTCCTCTCTCTCGTCTCTCCTCTCCTCTCTCTCTCTCTCTCTCTCTCTCTCTCTCTCTCTCTCTCTCTCTCTCTCTCCTGATTTTCATCCATTTTACGCCTATTACCGTCTACAGTGTCCGCCACTTTGTCTTGTGTCTGGCGGGGTTATTATGGTGTTGTTGCTGTTCTCTGCTTGTCTGAGTTGGATTTCAAACTTTCAGGGACCCCCCCCCCCCCCCCCAACCCCTGTTTCCCATTATTTGATGCTGTTTTTGTTGTTAACTTTTGGTTTGGTGGGGGTAGCGATGGTGGTAATTTTTACCAAAAAAAACAAAAACTCATTTGTGTTATAGTATTGGGGCATTTCGTAATTCTTTCTTTCCTCTTTTGTGTGTGTGTGTGTGGCGCGCATATGTGTGTGTTTATATGTTTGACCCCATGGCTGACAAAATATACAAAACCGCATACACAAGGTGACTGATGTAGAAATGCACATAGTGATCATTCCATTATCCTCGATACGAAAGAATAAATTTAAAAAAGATAAATGATGTTCGAATGGAAATAAAATCCTTGCATTTCTTTTTTTTTTTTAATTAGAAAAGAGCGGTCGTTGACATAACCGTGCCCATTATATTTTCTCTGCTCACTGCGCTACGATATTCTTTAAAAAGCCTGCGAGCGCAGGAACATTAAAACACTCCTATTTCAGAGAAGCACGGCTTTACTTAAAAAGATGCTCTAACCACCGTCAGAAAGTGATTCTGTTTCAAAGAAAGGACGGATTTACTTTTAAATGTCAAACCAGCATCGTTATTTAGAACATTTCTGACTCTTCCTGTCTGATGTTCCACCACCATCACTACCACCGTTACCACCCCCCATTTTTTTGTTCTTTCTTTCCTGCTCTTTCTTTTCTCCTTCACCCTCACCTTCGTTCCCCACTCTCTCTTTTTTTTGTCATAATTACTCTCCCCGCTCTCTTCCCCGCGTTCTATATTTGTGAATGTAAACAGTGCGGCGCCGACTTAAGAAAGCTTCAGCAGACAATGGTGAAGGATAAGAAAGTGTGTGTTTGTTAATACGTGATTTAGTTCTTGTGACGTAAATCTCAGACGTTGATGAGGTCACAACGCGGCTGTTAGGGATTGGTCGTGAACTTGTCTCCTGTCTGGATTATATATAGAGAGCCAGGGTTGGCTTGGAAGATTTTGTTTTGTTACCCCCCCCCCCCCCCCCCCACCCCAGCCACAGGAAGTCGCTGTAGTGTTGTGACAAAGGTTAAAATGGCAGAGATACTCATAATTTTTTGTCTCTGATAGAAATAATCATTTGGTCCCTGGCCAAATCTTTCTTTAAGTGTGGATAGTTTTTTTACTGCATTGTTAAGATTTTTTTTCTTAGTTGTTTTGGTCACTGCCCAAATCATTCTTTTCAAGTCCAATAGTTTTTTGGGTATATATTGCGAAGATTTTGATTTGTTCTTGAATAATTCAGGTCAGAATGTTTTATCAAGCTATGAACTTTTTCTCTTTTGTGTGTTGAAAAGCGTCCAAAGATTTGTGCTTGCTGTGTCCATAATGGTTCTGTGTCCTTTTCTCTGATGTCAGATAGGTTCATGCTGATTTGAAACAGCAGCCAGACTAGTTGTAAATGGGTAACTGTAGCCTCTAGGGTTCTTTCTATGAAAAAATATAGAATCACACACATACACACACATACACCACAACCACACACACCACACACACACAACCACACCACACCACACCACACCACACACACACCCCACACACCACACACACACACAACACACACACACACACACACACACACACACACACACACACACACACACACACACACACACACAACCAATTAAGGAGATTTTTTGTGTGGAATCATTCCCCACAAACACCATTTTCTGTCCACGTTTCCTCTATACTAACCTTCTGCTACAACTGCGTGAATGACTGGCACTGGTTATTTTCATGTCTGCTTTTCCTTGTTTATTGTGTTCGTTTTCCGCGCCGTTCTTTCCCGTCAGTGTAGTTTTGGCGGTGCAGAAACACTCAGAAAATGTCTGAGATGGTTTCCTGTTTGTTTCCAAAGGCGCATTTGGCTCCTGAGTGCAGTGACCTTTCAAGAGGTTGTTTTGAATTCAGTGGTTTTCAGAAGTGTATGAGCTAAAAAGTGCCATTTATTATTCATGTCTGCCAGCTGCTTTATGTAAAACGTTGGATATTTGTTAATTGCCGTTGAGCACAGCTATAAGGCTTTTGGCTTGTTGATGCTTTTTTGTGTGTTATATTGTGTGTGTGGATATGAATGACTTCTAAATACAATTTGTTAAGCCTAATGGTACAATTTAGATAGTAGGACTCTCTCTCTCTCCTCTCTCTCTCCTCTCCTCTCTCTCTCTCTCTCTCTCTCTCTCTCTCTCTCTCTCTCTCTCTCTCTCTCTCTCTCTCTCTCTCTCTCCTCTCCTCTCTCCTCTCACACACAACACACACACAACACACACACACACACAACACACACACACACACACACACACACACACACACACACACACACACACACACACACCACACACACAACACACACACTCACCCCTCTCCCTCTCTCTCCTCTCTTGTCCTCTCTCTCTCTGTCTCTCTCCTACTCTCTCTGCTCTCTCCTCATCTCACTCTCTCTCTCTCTCTCTCACCACCATCATCCTCTCTCTCCTCTCTCTCATCTCTTACACCCCCACAACACACACACACACACACACACACACACACACACACACACACACACAACACACACACACACACACACACACACACACACACCCACCCCCTCTCCACCCCTCATTCCATCTCACTCACACTCATCACACCCCCACACTCACACACACCCACATCACACCACCAAACACACAAAAAACCTCCCTCTTCTTATCAAAGGTGATTCGTATTCTCCCATAAACCGTATGAACTTGTTCTTTAGGTCTTTTTTTTCATATATCCAATTCCTTTGATTTTATTTGGTCTCTTTATTATTAATATCAGTATCTATATAATATATATATATATATATAATATATATATATATATATATATAATATATATTCGAGCCAACACCCTCCCCTCACCGTCTCAACCCTCTCTTCCTTCTTATTCATCCTTTTCTTTTCCTTTCTTTTTTTTTCTTCCCCAGTTACATAACCAGCGTGATAACCGTGATTGGGTTAGCTGGGCGCCCATTGATGTGTGAAGAAAGAGAAACACGGCCATTGTCCAATTCAATCAATGATGAAGAAGGACACAGTCTCTGTGTGTGTGAGCTGTACCCAGTGTCTACCCCGAAAGAGGCTCGCCAGGAAAAAGGTCACTGGCGAAGTCAGTGTGTAATCAGATTTATCATCTATCTGACACTGGAATCAGATTTATCTATCTATCTATCACTGGAATCAGTGGCGGTAAAGGAACTCCGCGAACATCATAGTGGCTGATGTACGATACCTAAATTGAATTTGGTGAAAAAGGTAGGAGGGAGAAGAGGTAAAAAGAACTGAGATGCGTATGTGTGAGTGAAGAGTATTCTTTATTTTAAAAACAACAACACAAAAACGAATGGAAGAAGGGAAGGGATAGGACGTCGCTAGTGACAGACATAATAAACAAGGAAGAACCAGTAAGTAACAACCTTAAAAGAAACAAATTAAATCAAAACAGGAAAAAAACAACAAGAGCAACGAAAAATGAAAACCCCAAATCATAAAATCCGCTCAAAGTAAAAAAACAAACAAACACAAAGACCTGGAATAAAGTGGCCAGTGCGTTTTATACCCTGTTTTAATCTCTCTCTCTCTCTCTCTCTCTCTCTCTCTCTCTCTCCTCTCTCTCTCTCTCCTCTCTCTCTCTCTCTCTCTCTCTGTTCATCCTCTCTCTGGCCTTCTCTGTCTCTCTCTCTGTCTGTTTCCAGTCGTCTGTCTGTCCTGTCTTCTGTCTGTCCTCGTCTGTCTGTCTCTCTCTGTCTCTGTCTGTCTCTCTCTCCCTCTTTCTCTCTCTCTCTCTCTCTCTCTCTCTCTCCTCTCTCTCTCTCTCTCTCTCTCTCTCTCTCCTCTCTCTCTCTCTCCTCTCTCTCTCTCTCTCTCTCTGTATCATCCCCGATATGGCCTGTGTGGTCAGCAGGGCTATAAACAACATGATTGGATTGTTTCCAGTGCGAATTTGTGCAAGTCACATGGCTTCACTGCATGAATCACTAATATAACCAGCTCTGAAGAGATTCGGTGGACAATGAAACGATGCTTAAAGCGATGCATCTTTTCCTAACAAACAAACAAAAAATCATCCTGTGTATTCTTTCCATCGCCACATGTCTACAGCCACCATA
>CM060332.1:47557612-47582612 GCA_030674155.1 Stramonita haemastoma | reverse complement strand
ACTTTCTGATGATCACCTGGTATTGTTCCATGTCCTCAATTTCCCCTCCCAAAACAAAAACAACAAAACAAAACACCTCCACCCACAACACATACACACACACACATGCGCGCGCGCACACACACACACACACACACACACACACACACACACACACACACACACACACAACACACACACACCAAGTACACAGTCCACTTCATCATGCTTTTAAAGTCAACCTGTGAAAACAGAAAAGAAGAAGTTCTGACTAGCACTCTATAGAAGATACTACTTCTGAGCCTTGAGTACCTGACCAGAACGCTAAAGGTGAAGTGTAGCCTAAGGAAGCAGGGGCCTGAACTCTCCATCTCCAGTCCCTCTGATGACCAATGGGAAAGAAAGAGAGAGGTGGGCTAGGCTAGCAGGGAGCATTCTGTGATGCCAGCAGTTTTTGTGTGTGTTGTTTTTGGCTGTGCATGTGTGTATGGTGGTCATGTGTAGACAAGGTGTGTGTGTGTGTGTGTGTGTGTGTGTGTGTGTGTGTGTGTGTGTGTGTGTGTGTGTGTGTGTGTGTGTGAGAGAGTCTGTCTGTCTGTCTATGGCGTTGTGTGTGTGTGTGTGTGTGTGTGTGTGTGTGTGTGTTTGTCAGTCTGTCTGTCTATGGCGTTGTGTGCGTGTGTGTGTGTGTTTGTGTGCGTGCGTGCGTGTGTGTGTGATGTAGAGAGGTGTTGATGTCCTGCACCTGGCATCCTTTCCCTGTGTTGTTGATGTTGTACGTGCTATGTGGTGTTGTCTGTTTTGTAGCGCAAGTTTACCTCTGTGTTTGTGTGTGTGTGGGTGGTGGGTGGTAGGTTGTTGTTATTGATGTAGCGTTCTCTGGGTTTTTCCGGTCTATTATTTATTTGTTTCTGTTCACGTTTTTCATTCATTCATTCTATCTTTATTTTTCTGTCCTTTATTTTGTTGCTTTTCTTCATTTTGTCTTTTCCTCTTGTCGTTTTCCCCTCTCGCTTCTTCCCAATTTCCTCTTTTTCTTTTTTCTTTTTTTGTCTTCCTTTACTCTCTCCTTCCTTCCTTCGTTTCTTTCATTCTTTGTTTGTTTGTTTGTTTCGTGTTAGCTTCTTTCTTTCTTTTTTCAACGACAGAGTTAATGTATATCTATCTGCATGCATTTAGTCTTTGAGATTTGACAGCAAAATTTTGTCTTAAGAATTTGTGGGGGGTGGAGGTGGGGTGGGGGAGAGATGTAGAGGGAAGCTATTCTACACTTCATGGGAGTGGAACCTACAATCTTATCTGTCTGTGTACGTGCAAAATGCTCAGGTCCCTCCTTTCCATCCCCCAATCCCCACTGCCCATTCGAAACTGCTGTTGTCTTTTCTTGAAGTACTGAAAGCAACTTTGTGCCTTCTTACTGAGAGTAGCTCGTCCTCCAACCCCCTCCCTCCCCCCAACTTCCTGTTGTTTGTTTTGTTTCTGGTATAATGTAGAATTTCATTCCATTGTCTGTCTTTGTCTTTGTCTGTCTGTCTGTCTCTCTGTACGTTTGTCTGTATTTGTATATCTCTGTCTGTCTGTCTCTCTCTCTCTCTGTCTGTCTGTCTGTCTCTGTCCCCCCCTCCCTCCCCCCCTCTCTCTCTCTCTCTCCCCCTCCCCTCTCTCCCACCCTCTTACACATCACACACCCACACACCCACACACCCACCCACCCACACACACTCACACACACACACACACACACTCACACACACCCACACACACCCACACACCCACACACCCACCCACCCACACACACTCACAACACACACACACCACACACTCCACACACACACTCACACACACACACACTCACACACACACACACACACACACACACACACACACACACACACACACACACACACACACACACACACACACACACACACACACACACACACTCACTCACTCACTCACTCACTCACTCACTCACTCACTCACACGTAACAGAAAGAGGAGGAACACTCTATATCTCTCATCTCTCATTCATGTCTTCTTTCAGACCATTCATTGTTATCGCAGTAAGGAAGTCGCAGAATGACGCAAAAACTGATACAGACGAGCCAAGCCCTTTCCGCGCAACACAGAAAGATACATACAGCTTCCGAATATACCTTCCCGCATAGCTTAAAAAGAAGGAGGAGAAGACGATAAAGACGAAGATAGGAGGGGAAAACACACACAGAAAAGATGAATAAGAAATGCTGGTATATCTTTTTCCCAATGAATAAGAAATGCTGGTATATCTTTTTCCCAACACAGATGTAGATAAAGGTTGTTTTAAAAAATCCATATAAAACAGAACTGATGATAGCACAACAGGGTAGGGCCAGACCATGTCATAAGAAATGAACTCTAGAAGAATCAGGACATGGTTTACTGGTGTGTGACCATCTGAAGTTTGAGGGAGGGGGGGGGTGTAGGCACGGAGGTCGGGGTCTTGTACTATATCTATCTATCTATCTATCTATCTATCTATCTATCTATCTATCTATCTATCTATCTATCTATCTATCTATCTATCTATACACACACATACATATATGTAATATTTTGTTGTTGATGTTGAGATGGTGTGTATGTTGAATAATAACAACGATGATTCTGCTGTGTTGAGATGGTTGAAAATGTTCACATCTTTAGGCCATGCACTCATACTGATTTCCTCTTTATGCTCTTTTGCTTCTTAGTTGAAACATAATTGATTCAATAGTGTACACACACACACACACACACACACACACACACACACACACACACACACACACACACACACACACACACAGGGGCACGCATGCATACATACAGGCGCACATACACACACTCACACTCGCGTGCGCGTATGTATACACACATACACACACACACACTCGCGTGCGCGTATGCATACAAGCACTGTTCCTCTCTCTCTCTCTCTCTCTCTCCTCTCTCTCTCTCTCTCTCTCTCTCTCTCATTCTCTCTCCATCTCTCTCTCCCCCCATCCCTCCTTTCCTCTCCCCCCTCTCCCCTCTCTCCCTCTGTGCTGTGCTCGTCGTGGCTGCATGAGCAATGACAAAACAAGTCTGATGAGGCCCAGGCAAGTTTGCTGTCAGAGGTCACAGAGAAGACAGAGACAGAGAGAGAGAGAGAGAGAGAGAGAGAGAGAGAGAGAGAGAGAGAGAGAGAGAGAGAGAGAGAGAGAGAGAGTGGCACACACACACACACACACACACACACACACACACACACACACACACACACACACACACACACACACACACACACACACACACACACACAAACACACACACACAACACACACACACACACACAGGCACAACACACACACACACAACACACACACACACACACACACACACACACACCACACAACACACACACACACACACACACACACACACAACACACACATACATACACACACACACACACAGAAATAGAGGCAGATGATTGTCATGTGGTGGTTGTGTGGCGGTGGTTGCTGCAGGCAGGCCTCAAGGCTATACTAGCCTAGCTGACATTTTCTGCATTGTCTGGCAAAGGTTCACTGCTGACCCCCCTCCCCCCCCCCCCCCCCCCCAACCACCTACCCTCTTCCTCGAACCTCTCCCCCCTCCCTCCCTCCCACCCTGGTGCTTTTGCATCGCCATGTTATGTGATCCAGAAACCTTTCGTCAAAGGTGTGTGTGTGTTGTGCTGTGTGTGTGTGTTGTGCTGTGTGTGTGTGTGTGTGTGTGTGTGAGAGAGAGAGAGTGTGTGTGGTGTATGTGTGTGTGTGTGTGTGTGTGTTGTGTGTGTGTGTGTGTGTGTTTATGTGCGCGAATGCATGCATGTGCGTTTTAATCCTTCTGAAGTTGGGATACCATATAGTGATTCACATTTCCCCCATCCAAGGAAATATTCTAATCATTTCACAGGTGAAAATTTAGAGGAAAAAAAATTGTAGAGTAGTGTTTTCAGTAGACAAGAAAAATGTAGACATTTTTCCTTTAAAAAAAGAAGATAATTTGTGCATTGGCGGTGACATAACCTTAACCCGACTTACAGAACTTAAGCCATGCACTTGGGCGTGTGTGTGTGTGTGTGTGTGTGTGTGTGTGTGTGTGTGTGTGTGTGTGTGTGTGTGTGTGTGTATGTACATTCACGTGTGTGTGTGCATTCATGTGTGTGTGAGTGTGTGTATGTGTGTGTGTGTGTGTGTGCATTCATATGGGTATGTACATTCACGTGTGTGTGTGTGTGCATTCATGAGTGTGTGTGTGTGTGTGTGTGTGTGTGTGTGTGTGTGTGTGTGTGTGTGTGTGTGTGTGTGTGTTCATACCTTTGTAGGCTATATAGTGGTCAGAGAGGCTCTGTGACTTTTTCGTCCTATGAATCATTTCCTGGATAACAAGTCACTCCCCTTCCTACTGTAGTCTGCTAAAAGGCTCCCACCCTTGTTTAACAAATCTCGTCAGCTTAGTTCAGTGTGTGTGTGTGTGTGTGTGTGTGTGTGTGTGTGTGTGTGTGTGTGTGTGTGTGTGTGTGTGTGTGTGTGTGTGTGTGTGTGTGGTGTGATGAGAGAGAGAGAGAGAGAGAGAGAGAGAGGGAGAGAGAGAGGAGAGAGAGAGAGAGAGAGAGAGAGGGAGAGAGAGAGATTTGTATGCATGATTGTTTTGTTGTTTTGGTTTGGGGGTGGGGGGTAGTAAAACGCTAAGTGCTCAAGTACACCTGGTAGAAGCTATGAAAATGTTTGTAGTCTGTGCAATGTTGCATTATAATGAACAGAACTGCACTCAAAGACAGTCGTCTGTTCTGTCCCCCCCCCCCCCCCCCCCCCCCCCCCCATCACACACACCACACAATCATCCCTCCTTCCTTCCTTTCCTATTCTTTTCAATTTCCTTTTATTTATTTCTCCTTCTCTTTTCATCCGCCTGTTCTTTGTTATAGGCTACTTTTTTTCTTCTTTTTTATGCCTCTCCTCCCATTAGTTTTTCGTTCTCTCTCTCTCTGTCTCTCTCTGTCTCTCTCTGTCTCTCTCTCTCTCTCTCTCTGTCTCTGTCTGTCTGTCTGTCTGTCTGTCTGTCTGTCTGTCTTCTCTCTCTCTCTCTCTCTCTCTCTCTCTCTCTCTCTCTCTCTCTCTCTCTCTCTCTCCTCTCTCTCTCTCTCTCTCTCTCTCCCCCCCTCCCTCCCTCCCTCCCACTCTCTGAGTCCGGTTCTGCTTTCAAACCCTCCCTTTCTCTCTCTTTCTTTCTATCTATCTGGGTAATTCTTTGACGGGCGGTTTTAAAGGGATGGTGATAGCGGGAATAAAGACCTGCCTGTAGTAAGGAAGCAAGGAGCCAGCAGCCTTTTTGGATGTTGTAATAATAACAGGGAGGAGGGGTATTCAAGCAAATACCCGGAATACAAAATGAACTGTAAGAGTTCCAGAATAAGAATAGAAGGAGCGATTGTTCTGGGACAGTTTTTGCATGATGCTGCTTCTGAGTTCAGAGTTTTATAATTATGGTGTATTTATTTAATAAGAAAAAAAGGAGCGATTGTTTCGAAATTTTTGCATGGTGCTGCTTGAGTTCAGAGTTTTATATTGTATATTTCATTTTTCTGTGTGTTTTTTTTTTTAAGATAAGTTTTGGGTAGTGTTTGCTTTGAATTGCATCCTCACCTTTTTGGAAATTCTGTGTTTGGAATTCTTCTCTTTTCTACCCCACCTCTTTGTTGTTTCCGCCTTCTTCCTTTTCTTCCTGTCGCCTCTTTCTTGTCTTTTTTCTGTCTTTTTGGTCCATTCTCCTGCCTTTTTGGTCCAATCTCCTGCCTTTTTGGTCCATTCTCCTGCCTTTTTGGTCCATTCTCCTGCCTTTTTGGTCCATTCTCCTGCCTTTTTGGTCCATTCTCCTGCCTTTTCGGTCCATTCCCCTGCCTTTTTTCCCCCTAGAAAGACTTTAAAGACAACAATTCTCTCCCATGCAAAATTTGGATGTGCTGGGCCTTCTGACTTGACAGGCGCTCTACAGCTGGGCAATGCATTTTTGCTCAGATGACAGACCATGGTGGTTTCTGTCTGAGCGTTTGAAGAAGATGAAGAATGCCAGGTATTGTTGCCTTTCACAGGAGCAAACAATGTGATACGCTGCCGTGAAATTGATGAAAAGTCAGGCCAAGCGCATCTTGGCTTTAGTATGCTTTGAAAAAGTGAATACTGAAAAAAAAATTTTTTTAATAATTAATTAAAGAATAATGATAAAAAAAGAAGTGAATACTGAAAACAAATCTTTTTTTAAAAAATAAGTAAAATAAACAAAAAACAAATACTGAAAAAAAATTTCTTTCCTTGTCCAACACAGGTGGTGGAAGCCGGCAAAACCCACCTGCCCACCTGGCTGCACTTCCTACCGGACCAGAACGTGCTGAAAGGCATCCCCACACCTGCCGACGTGGGCCAGGTCTACCTGGAAGTCACCGCCCTCGCCCTCACCCCCAACACCACCATCCCCAACACCACCAACACCACCAAAGCCACCGACGTCTTCTCCGTCTCGGTCAGCCCAGACACCCAATCCATGTCCCAGGGACAACCGCTACGCTTCCAAAAACAGGGGGCAGAGGTCGTGCGCTGTAAGCGCGAAGAACCGGAGACCGTGGCGACCCTGGTAGTGGACGCTGACCTGACCCAGCTCGGCGCGGAGCAACGCCTGGGTCTCGTGACCCGCTTCCTGACCCACATGGGTCTGGGCGAAGGCGTGGTCAAGCTGGTACCCGCCAAAGCCCGGGTGCTCCTCCAGGACGACACGGCGCTCGTCACGGGTAGCGGGGACGTGACGGAACCTCAGCACCCCGGGGTGTCTCTGTCCTGGCTGGTGGGGTGCGGTAAGGTGGAGCAAGGTCACTTCCCTATCCTGCAAAAGCTGGATGACGATTCTGGGAGCGGGGTGTTGGGCAGGGCTGTGGGTCACCCCGTGGCAGGGTGGAGGGTGACTAACAGTCGTTTGCAGCAGCAGCAGCAGCAGCAGCATGCGTTGAGGAGGCGGAGGCGTCAGGTGAGGGCCACCCCCACCCCGGGTGTCACCGTCACCCCCTCCACTGCCACCGGGATTAAAGTGGAGACGGACACCATGACTCACAAGGTATGGAGGTTTTTTCTGAAAGAAAATTTTTATGTGCATGTGTAGGCATGCGTGCGCACGCACGCACACACGCACACACATATAGTCACACACACGTGCGCACGCACGCAAGCGCACACAAACACAACGCACGCACGCACGCACGCACGCACGCACGCACGCACGCACGCACGCACACACACACACACACACACACACACACACACACACACACACTCTCTCTCTCTCTCTCTCTCTCTCTCTCTCTCTCTCTCTCTCTCTCTCTCTCTCTCTCTCTTGTATGAATGTATGTAGTTCTATTTTTCTTTCAGGTGTTTGAATGATGAACATGTAACTTAACTTAACTTTCTTCCAAAATGAAACACTGCTGGGTGGTTTTCCTTGGGGGTGAGGGGGGGGGGGTTAAAGTTCATCTTCTGGTCTGATTCACTTGCTTCTGCTTGTCAGATATTGGTTTAGATTTAGTTTTTAGATGTACTGTTCCTGTAGCATAGCAAAGACCAGTTCAGGTATTTCTGTATTGTGGCAAAAGATTTAAATCAAGGAGTCATTCATTTTAGAAGTGGACTGCTTGCTTAGTTCTTCTGTTGACCTTTCTCCTTTTCCACATCTTGGATTTGGGAAAATTATTTGTGACTGAGGAGGAAAAGAGACTTGAAAATTATAGATTATGTATGATTACACTTGTGAAGTTGTTTGATTGTTTGTGATTTTCTATTCATAATGTTATTCACAAGTTGGTTTCTGTGTGTGTGTGTGTGCATGTGCATGCATGCTTGTGTGTGTGCGTGCGCGTGTGTGCATGTTTGTGTCTGTGTGTGCACATGTGTGTGCTCATTCAGGTGGTGGTGATGTCCTCCCCCACCTTCACACTGGAGCCCACCCCCACCCAGCCTGAGATGCCCAAGACCACCACCACCACCACCACCACCACCACCACCACCCCAAAACCCACCACCACCACTACCCCCAAGAAGCCGGAGACTGTGGAGCCATCAAAGCCGCCCACGAAGCCGCCAGTCGTCACGGAGACACCCACCCTGCCACCTACAACCACCACCTCCACCACCACTTCCACTACAACTACCACCACCACTACCACCAGTACTACAACGACTACTACACCCACTACGACTACTACCACCACCACCACTACGAAGGTGAGGGTTTTTTTTTCCGAAATTGAAGTTTTTGGTTTTGCCCATGCTGGTTTTGAATAAAGTTTTTAATCGCTGATATCTATTTTTTTTTTTTTTTTACAGAATTGTTGAATGTTAAGAGTGAAATTGAAAATGTCACACTGACTCATAAATAATATGGCATTTTGAAAACTTGGAGTCGAGAGAAGAACGTTTTGATGCAAATATGGCTGGGTGTAGGGATAGGGAGGGGTGGGGGGAGGTGAGAGGGTTTTTTGGTTGGCTTTTTTTGGGTTTCTTTTTAAAGAAGATGAAACATGCTGTAGTATTCCTTCAGTCATTCATGTAAGGAGAGGGGACTTGTGTATGGTGTTATCTGGTTTAAAAAGAAAAAATGTATGGTGTAATGAAAGGGAGGGTTCTTTTATTTGGGGGGGGGGGGGTTGTTTCTTGGCTAGAGCTCAAAGGTTTACCAATGGTGAGCTTTTGCTTATATTTTCCCCCACATTTAAACAAAAACATACACTGTGTTGCCATGGCAGAAGTGATAGGCTAACAAAAACATACACTGTGTTACCATGGCAGAAGGGATTGGCTAACAAAAACATACACTGTGTTGCCATGGCAGAAGGGATTGGCTAACAAAAACATACACTGTGTTGCCATGGCAGAAGCCGACCACCAAGAAGCCGACGATGCCGCCAGTGGTGGACTGTCTGAAGCCGACGGCTTCGCGGCAATCCACGAAGGTGGTGGTGTTTGAAGGGGAGGTGATCGACTACAAGATCCCTGAGGACCTCTTCTCCGCCTGTGGCCTGGGAGGCACCAGTCAGACCGACCTCATCCTCTTCAAGTGAGTCTCCACTGTGGCTGAGTTGTGCTGTGGTGTGTTAGGTTGTGCTGTGCTGCGTTGTGGTGTGCTGGGTTGGATTGTGCTGAGTTGTGTTCTGCTGTGCTGTACTGTGTTGTGTTGTGTTGTGTTGTGTAGTGAACTAGTTTAGGATTCTGTACCTTATGCTAGCTCAACTTGGGATTCTGTACTTTTTGCTAGCTCAACTTGGGACTCTGTACTTTTTGCTAGCTCAACTTGGGACTCTGTACTTCATGCTAGCTAAGTTTGGGATTCTGTACTTCATGCTAGCTCAACTTGGGATTCTGTACTTCATGCTAGCTAAGTTTGGGATTCTGTACTTCATGCTAGCTCAACTTGGGATTCTGTACTTTATGCCAGCTAAGTTTGGGATTCTGTACTTTATGCTAGCTCAACTTGGGATTCTGTACTTTATGCCAGTTGCAGTTTTTAAACTCCACATTTCTTTCTTCATGCGCAGTTGTCAGTCTGATGAAGCCTAGGATTTTTTCTAACCTTCTTCTGTGTTTTTTTTTTCTGATTTATCTTTTTTAATCTCAGTTAGTCTGACATAAGCTGAACATCCAAGGTGGTTCTTTTTTTTTTTTTTTTAGGGGGGAAGGGGGTGGTTGTCCTTTTTTTTTAAAGGGGGGGAGGGAGATTTACCGTTAATGGGTTTGATGTGTACTTGAATGCTTTAAATTCTGTACCTCACAAAATCAGTCTTTGAACACTGAGGCAGGCCAATCCTATAATAATAGCCTTTCTGTTGAAAAATCAGAATTCTATACTTCATGAAGCCCTTCAGCTGGCCTCAAACTTTCATTCATCTTCCCATAATAGAGAAAAATAAAAACAACAACAACAACAACAACAAATATAAATATATATATATATATATATATCAAAAGACGCTCTCACAAGTGCAGCACACTCAGTGGTCGAAGCCCTTGCCCTCTAACTGAGCCATGTGAAAGGAGAAGAACGATCATCAAGCGTTGAGGTCAGGTGATGTGGTGACCTTTAGTGTGACCTTGCCTCAGTGTCGCCTTCAGATCCGCTGCATGTCAATGGGTACTGTCTGTTTTTAAGGGCAAAGGAGGCAAGGTAGAGAGGAAGAGAAAAATTTTCTCTCTTTTGCTCTCTTTCACTCTTTCACTCTCTTGCTCTCTTTTGCTCTGTTTCACTCTCTCTCTCTCTCTCTCTCTCTCTCTCTCTCTCTCTCTCCTCTCTCTCTCTCTCTCTCTCTCTCTCTCTCTCTCTCTCTCTCTCTCACTCTCTCTGTCTATCTGTCTGTCTGTCTGTCTGTCTGTCTCTGTCTGTCTGTCTGTCTGTCTGTCTGTCTGTCTGTCTGTCTCTCTCTCTCTCTCTCTCTCTCTCTCTCTCTCTCTCTCTCTCTCTCTCTCTCTCTCTCTCTCTCTCTCTCTCTCTCTTAACATATGTTCTTAATTATTCTTTCATTTACAGTTTATGGGTCATCAATGATTATATTACATTCAGTATCGTCAGTTAAAAGCGACACACTCACAATTTAGATGGAAATATGGCCTGTGTGGTTGGTAGGGTTATAAACAACATGATTGGATTGGATTGAATTTAGATGGAAGGAGGGAGGGAGACAACAGCAAGAGAGAGATTGATTTGATTTGATTTATTCTTTTATATCGAGGATAATGGGATAAGCACTCTTGTGCTTTTTTACATCCAGTCCCCGTGTGTATGCAGTTTTGTAAATGTCATCTGTTCCCACCGGCACACGATGGCCTACTCTTACGAAAAGCGGAACAGGATTTAACGTGTGCGCAAGATGTTCTGCGTGCGTTCGCACACGGGTTCTCGGTTTAAAGTCTCATCCGAAGGACTTGTGGGGAGAGTGGAGTCAGCACTGATGTTAACTCCAGGAGAAAAATCTCCTCGACCAGATTCGAACCCGGGTCTTCAAATTGCCAGCGCAATGTTCTGACCACTAGGCTATCCGTCCCCCAGAGAGAGAGAGAGAGAGAGAGAGAGAGAGAGATTCAGAGACAGACAGACAGACAGACACAGACTGACAGACAGTCAGACACAAAGAGTGAGAGAAAGACCAGACAGACAGAACAGAATTGAACTAAACTGAACAGAACAGAGCAAAACAAAATTTTAATATTAGAAATTTTTCCCCCAAAAAAAATTTTCAGTGCAGCAATAAACCCTCCCTCCCCCCCCCCCCACCATCTCTTAATAAAATTGTACATTATTTTTTCTCTCTGCCTGTGCTCTCTCGCACACACACTCACAGGGACATGTCCAGCAAGATCCCAGACAACTTCTTCCTGCAGTTCGACGCCGAGAACCAGCGTCTGCGCGGTCTGGCCATGCGCGACCACGTGGGGTCGTACAACATGACCTTGGTGGCCAGCCTGAAAGGTCAGGCCCTTCATCACTACCACCAACCTCAAGGTCGCCGTGCGGCGGCTGAAGGGCAAGAGGTCGCGCATCAACCACAAGCTGAGCATGACCATCGACACGGATTATGATGAGTTCATGGGCAGCATGGACAAGAAACTGGATTTGGCCAGCAAGGTGAGGGAGGGAGAGAGGTTGGGTTGGACAAAAAAAATAATGTAAAAAAATTTGTTTTTAATTAAAAAAAATTTTTAGAAGATTAGAAAAGATTGGGTCCACAGCTGTCAGTTTCCTCCACTTTCAGCTCTTCTCAGCTGCTAATTATCCCATCCTATCCCAGCCCAGCTGTGGCCAGCTGGTGCTATTTATCTATAGCAGGAGCTGACCACACATGTACTAGGTAAAAGGAAGGAGTACACTAAATTTAGCATTTTTGACTAGGCCTTACTGAGTGATGTTGGATGTTGGAGTATATAATCTGTACTATTTGATATCACTTTGCAAAACAAATGCTTTGTATGTGTTTTTTCATTGCTCTAATCTGTGTGATACATTTATCATTGCTGTCTATAAACGCTTGATTGTTGGATGGATTGATTGACTGGGTTCATTGATGGATGGATTTATTGATGGATTTATTGATAGATGAATTGATTGATTAATTCATGAATCAACTCACTGACTACAGGTGGCCAGCGTGTTCGGCGACGAGAACACCAGCGCGCTGACAGTAACTTCCATCGAGCGCGGGTCAGTGATCTACTCCTTCACCAACAACACGCTGTCAGGCGGCGGCTGCCCTGTAGGGGAGGTCACCGCTCTGGCCGACAGGCTGCTCTCCCCTGACGGACAGCTCAACCCGGACGCCATGAAGAAACTGGAACCCTGGGTAATGACCGGAGCCGCTACTGCCCCTGCAGGTAACTGCGAGGGCAACCCCAACTTCCCCCTGAGGTCAGCCTCCATCCTGGAAACCACCCCGGCTGTCGTCGCCTCCACCAAACCTTACGAACCCAAGACGGAACCTGCATCTCCCGCACCTCCAGGAAGCCCTGACAAGCCCGACATGGGTGACAAGAGCAGCACAGGCAAGACGACCCCGGCAACCCCTGACATGACGAGCGACGTGGCCAAAGCCGGGAAGACGAGCGAGGATGACATCTGGATCACGACGGTGGTGCCTGCGGTGGTGATCGTGGCCATCCTGCTGATCGCTCTGCTGATCGCCTGTGTGCTGTACCGCAAGAAGCGCAAGGGCAAGATGAGCCTGGAGGACAAGAACACCTTCGTCAACAAGGGCGCCCCCGTCATCTTCCCGGACGAGCTGGAGGACAAGCCCAGCGACTCCAGCAAGCCGCTCCTCATCGAGGGCAGCCCCCCGCCCCCCCTCCCCAGTACCACCACCACCGCAGTGGGGGCCGCAGCGCCAGCCCCGAGGTGAGAGGTCAGCTGCGCGACGTCACGCCCCCGACGGACGAGGGGGGTGTGGAGATTGAGGTGGACGCCAGCTCCCCCCTCTACCAGCCCCCTCCCCCTGTCCCCGCCTCCAGCGGAAAGCAGGCGCGGCCGTACGTCCATCAGCCCTACCGGTCACAGCCCCCGGAAATCCACCCTAGACCCTCACCCTCATCCCTCACCCCCTCACCCCCTAACTCCTGGCCGAAAACGGTCGTAAACCAGTTTGGACAACGTTGAGTCATCTTAACCAGAGTGCGGTGAAGAGTTTGGTGTAGGCATCTGTACTCTGTGTTCGTTTGTTCGTTCGTTCGTTCGTGCGTGCCCTTGCGCATGGGGGAAACCTGACACAAACCTGACTTTGTCCATAACTTTGACACGCTTGTTGTCCCTAACGTAACAGACTGTCCTTAAGTGACGCAGACTGTCCGTGTTCATTGCCAGTGTGGTCCTCGAGACTTATGACTATGCAACTACTGTTGGAGGGGAAGGAAGGAAGGAAGGAAGGTTGGTTTGTGGGTCGGCTTCACAGTCTGGCTTCAGTCCCCTGGTGGGACAGGAAAGAGAGAAGGGGGAAGGGGGAGGGAGTAGGAAGCGTGGAATTCTGGAATCAGTTGATCGTTAAATTTTTTTTTTTTTATAAATAGAAATCTTGTCTTCTTCACCAAGTCGAGCGGTCTGGGAAAGAAAATGGTTTAGCCAAAAGAGAGAGAGAGAAAAAAAGTGACGTGAAGAAGTGAAACTGTGCAGTAACTACAGACTGCATTCTTGTGTGTCATCCGCGTCATACCTGTCAACTAGCAAGCAAGCAAGCAAGCATCACAGCCCTGTCTACAGGCCAGACAGAGCATAGTGTTCATGAGCTTTGGTCTCAACACGTTCGATTCCCTCGGAGTTCTGTGTAAAATATTTTTGCTGTTTATTTTAGTGCTCTTTTTATGTCTAGAACTTTCTTTTTTTTGATGGTATGAATTTGTAGACTTTGTGAGGGAAAGAAAATGTGAAATGATAACAAGTCAATTTATGATCTGAACAGTGTGTGGTGTGTGGTTTGATGCTCACTTCAGTTGGGTAGAATGTCTCGGTCGGATCAGCTTGAGTTGTCACCTTTTTGCTTGTTTTGTTTGGTTTTTTGGAAACCCAAGAGAGAACAATTTGACCCCTAAGTTTGATATTTATCTCTCGGCTCAAAGTCTTAGCAAGCATTGTCCAAATCTGCCATTTTTGAATTGAAAGCCGAGGCAGGGTGAGTGAGCGAGTGAGTGAGTAAAAGTGAGTCAGGTTGTGAGTTGGATGAATGGCTTCATGAGCTGCCTAAATCCTCTCAACGTGGATCACTTTTACACTAAAGCTAGTTCAGACAGCTTTCTTTTTTTTTCTTTATTTTGTAAGTGTGAATGTTATTGAATATGGAACACCCTTATTGAAGAAACACAGCCAGCAAGAGAAGACTTGATGCGTTGTGGACATCACGAGAGAGAAAATCGTCTCTTGCACTTTGCAAAGAAAACAACTACCTGCCTTGGCGCATTGACAGAAAACATCGTCATTCACGTTTTGAGAATGTTCGAAAACATTTGTCATCTTTCTTCTGTGTCGTTTTTGTCCTGGCATTTTCATGTCTGCAAGAGAAGAGCAAAGCTGGTCACTTTTTCTTTTGTGCTTGTGTTACCAGAGGATATTGTCAACGGGGGTTTAGTTAGAATGTGTCTCACATGTTTAATTAAAGAAAACAAGCATGGTGAATGACTCTTTTCTGTCATGGAGTTTTGGGGTGATTGAGGGTGTGATTTTTTTTTTATTGTCTGTTTTGAAGGGTGATTCTAATCAAACACTTACTGCAGGGTCGGTTAATAACTGGGTAGTGTCACTTTGTTCTCCAAGTGTGTTGAGCATTGAAATTTGTAGCATATTTGTAAAAAAAAAAAATTTGAGAAGGGTGATGCTAGATTTTTCAAGTTTTCTATGGTTTTGCGAAGTAGTTAGCATTTTTTGGTGTAGTAAGACGATTGACCTTTTTTGTACAGTAAGAATATTGATCTTTTGTGTTAGTAAAAATATTGTTGTACAACAATATTTCATTTTTATTTGGGGTGGGGGTGTTTCCTGGAAAGATATAGTACTGGGTCTGCTCGCTGTAATTGCAAAGACTGCGCATAGGGAAAGCCCAAAAGATTTGACAAATTTCCCCACTTTACATAACAGTTTGGCCACATCACTGAAATCACTAGCTGATTGTCAAACGCAATCTGAAAATTGGGCCTGCATCATTTTTGTCAAGTGAGTTGATAGAGAGACTTAAAAAGAAATTTGTCGTGGCTGTACTGACTAACTCTCATTGCATCTTTCCCCTCGGAGAAGAAAGAAACTGCTGAAATTCACACCCTCTGTATCCACATGACGGGACAAAGCTAAGATGACACTTTGCTGTGTAGCTTCTTTGTCAAAAATAAAAGGGGGCACCCACTTTCTTGCAAGAATTCGGGAAAACAAGGGGTTGAGTCTAACTTTTGTTGTTGGGTTTTTTATACCACAAGAAAGAAAGCAGGATAGCTCTGAGGGTGTATGGCTGCACTGCTTGTGCTCCAACCAAACTTTGGTCACATTGATTTGAATTTGGACACTTTTTTCTCTCTCTTTTTGTCTAAGCTAGCCAAGTTGCTAACTGGAAGGAAAATGCCTGGTCTGCCCCCCTGCAATGCTTTGTATTTTTCTTTTCTTTTCTTGTTTCCCGTTCCTTGGCTAGAGAGCTGTCCGAAGTTCACCACTGGTGAGATTTGCGCATGCGTCCGTTTTGCCAAAAATGAAGGTAGCTGCATTCTGACATTGGGGAATGTGTCCTGTATGAAAGGGAGGTATGGGGCGGGATAGCTCAGTGGCCAGAGCGCTCGCTTTTCCCACAGTCAAGTTCAGCAGCGTCGAGCGTGGTTACCAGTTGGATGGGCGACTATTTGCGCGCCTTGGCTTCAGTACAGCCCCCCCCCCCACTCCACCCAGCTGTAAATGGGTACCTGCCCTCTTTAGGGTCAGGGAAGGTAAAGCAGCGAGGGAGAGGAGATGGGCGCCGCCCCCAACATGCTGTGCCCCTAGAGAAGCTGAGGGTTGTGATGCCTTGCTCCCCTACAACCGTCTAGGTTATGGGACTTCTTTACCTTTTTACCTTATGAAAGAGAGTGCAGTCAGGAAAAGATGACTACGATACAATCTGTCTACAGCACTGCTATGATAAATGGTTTATCCAAGTGAGCAGTTTTGTTTGGGTAGGGGGGGGGAGAGGCATCTTTTTTTTTGGTCCATAGGAGGACTCTTTCGGGTAAGGAAGTGGCCAAAATGTGGGAAGTGTGAGGATGTAAATGATACATTTGCTCTGAAGTATAATATATAAATATGTGCGTGTTTTATTTAATTAAACTGCAGTGGAATGGAGAGTGTGGTAGCTTTTTTTTTGTTTTTAGGTTGACCTGGTTTTGAATGTGTGCAGTCTGTGAAAGCGAATTGGGCCGATATCTGTATATAGGTAAAGCCCAGATGAGAAGACTGCACAAAAAGGTGAAGAAAACTCCCTTCAGGTGTGTGTAGACAAATGCAGGTAAAAGAGACTTGACCACTTTTGCACATGTTTAGACAAGCAACACTACAGGTGAAAAAAATGGGACAGGTATTTTGTGAATCCCATCTACGCAGGTAAAAAGTTGAGAACACGATTTCATCCACACTGTCCTCTGTATGACTGTGCGACACACCTGAAAGTAATAGTGGATAAAAGAAAAAAAAAAAAAAAGAGAGTATTGCATTTGTGTATGGTATGTCTTTTGATATTATGATTATTAATAGTTTGCTGTGGTGATGTGAATCGAGTCATCGTGAAATTTCCATCTGTGTGTGTGTGTGTGTGTGTGTGTGTGTGTGTGTGTGTGTGTGTGTGTGTGTGTGTGTGTGTGTGTGTGTGCGTGCATGCATGGTGTGTGTGCGCGCAAGACCTTGGCCAGAGAGTTGTGGTCAAGTTGAGAGGTCAGTTTGGTTTGCCATAGGCCCAGGCATAGTGGAGAAGTGGTCAGTATATGATGATATAATAATAATAATAATTATTATTATTTTATACATGAGGAAGATTTCATGTCTTCGTTCCTCACCTTCTGTCCATCCAGGCAACCTGTGCACAGACAAAATGATGATGGATTGCTTAATTTCTTTTTTTATATATTTTATTGTTGTATCTTTTCATGGTTAGATAGAACTGTAGTATATTGGTTTTTTCATTGTTGCTTTGGAAAGCTCTCTGTTTCACTGTCTCTCTTTGTCTCTCTCTCTTTCTCTCTGTCTGTCTTTGTCTCTGTCTCTCTCTGTCTCTCTCTGTCTGTCTGTCTGTCTGTCTGTCTGTCTGTCTGTCTCTGTCTGTCTGTCTGTCTGTCTGTCTGTCTGTCTCTCTCTCTCTCTCTCTCTCTCTCTCTCTCTCTCTCTCTCTCTCTCTCTCTCTCTCTCTCTCTCTCTCTCTCTCTCTCTCTCTCTCTCTCTCTCTCTCAAATGTTCTTGTTCTACAAAGTGAGAAAGTTTGTCTGTGTGCAGCATTTTTTGCTTTCATATATATGATGTTTATATGGCTTATGTATGTATGTATGTATGTATGGCATTTAGCTAGAAAATAATTTTGGATAATGATTCAAATGTCATGTTTTTTGGACTGCCGAGTGCCTGTTGATTTTGTACTGGGTTGTTGTGACTTGATTGATGCATAGTTTGTTTCCTCTCCTCCTGTAACACGATTCATTCATCTTGTGACTGGCTGTATGTATAGCTTGTTTCCCTGTCAGTATATGACATGATAATTTTTTTTTTTTTGTGGATTTGCTGTATAGCTTGTTTCCAGTCAGTGTGTGACATGGTGTGTGACTTGCGGTATAGCTTGTTTCCCTCGTATCATGCCACAGCATTTGTCGCTTTGTTGCATGATATGCCATGAACTATTGAGCCGCGCTGTATCACTTTGAATACCTGTCATCTCATAGCTTTTTTGACATTGTGTATAATACTACACTATTCTCATTATCGCTGTAACTTGTGGATAAAAAAGAATGATAACACAACAGTAAAACATCTTAGACATTACGTATATCATGTTTCATTTTCTCAGTTTCATAGTCACGATCATTACTGATGCATCTATTTATAACGATGGTTATTTATATTTATATATATATATATAGGAGTGATGAATGTATTTATATTATTATGATGATGCCCACACAACATGCCAACATTAAAGAAAGATATTTCCCATGTGTGAAGCGAATCTAAAGAGCAAGGCAAACTCTCACAGGCTGTTGTGAAACTTCTTAAAGTAGCTGATGATGGATTGAAGCGATTTATGAATGAAGCATTGCCACAATTCTGCATGATATATAAAAAAAAGAATACACAGGAATGAAGCAGGAACAGATGACAAGATTTACAAAACTGCATACACACAGGGACTAGATGTAAAAAAAAAAAAAAAAGCACATGAGTGCTTATTCCATTACCTTCGATATAAAAGAATGAATAAAAAAAAATAAAAAAATAAATAAAGCAACTGGTGTTTAAATGGTTAAAAGATGGAAGGAAATATTGAAAAACTTTGTGACGAAGAAGATAATATATGTGAAAAATTGCAGTGTAGCGTTAAAGTTTACACACAATGTGTGTGTGAAGACCAGCACTGACTTACATCGCTGACATCCAGTCAGACCTCAGGCTTCTGAGAGTGACCAGCTAGATCTGTCACCATCTTCATCGTCATCGGTCATCAGTGGTGTCGTGTCCAAGAGGCCAATATGTCAGTAGGATGAGGTCAGAACAGCTGTAGGTCAGTTGCAGTTTTTCAGAGCGTTTCATATGGAGTTGAGGTATCATTAAGTACAAGTTAGATTTTTTGGGGGGTTGCTTCTGAGAATTTTTTTTTAGCCTTTTAAATGTCGGGTCTCTGGGTTTTTTTTAGTGAAGAAATCAGTCCAGTCTTTTTTTTTTTTTTTAGGAGAGGGGGGTGTTAATTTTTTTTCTTTTTTTCCTGATATTTAAAAAGATTTTATTGAGTTCATTTATTTAGTTATTTATCTATTGATTTCTTTACTGATGGTAGTTCAAAAACATTCAGGCCAATGGCATGGGGTATTAATTATGTTTGTTCATTATCATTTAGTCATGTTTTTTCATAATAATTTCATGATCTTTTCATAATTGTTTTCCCTATGATTTCATGATGATTTATCATTACCAGCCATTATTCATGAACTTTTAGGTGAATATATTGTGTGTCCACAACAGTTATGACCAGAAGTTCACACACACATACCTGACGAAATGAAATGACTACCAAACATTGTTCATGTTATTATCATTATCATTATCATTATCAGACTGGGCATGCTGTACTCACGATCATGATCATTATTGTATTGATTCATTTTCATCATAAATCGGATGTCTGTGTGTCAGTGCATGGGAAATTTGCCTGAGCATACAGCATGGTGCTAGCTGTTTTAGTTCAAGTTTTTTCTTCTTTGTCATTTTCTTTCTTTTTCATTTTAAAAAAAAAATATTTTTTTTTTTTAGTTTGTCATTTTTATGGTTGTGAAACAGGAATTTCTTCTTTTTTTATGTCTGTTGTGTGTGTAGGGGATTTTTTGGTTGTTTGTAAATTTTTGCTACTTCTTTTTTGTTGTTGAAATTTTTGATTTTTTGTTGTAAAAATGTTTTCTCATTTAAAAAAAAAAAAAAATTTTGCGTAACAGAGTAACATGTTTTTGACGAGAAGCAAAATGCTGACCTATGTCCACTCGTACACACGCATGAACGCATATGCACACATGCATACATGTGTGTGCATGCATGCATACACACACACACACACACACACACACACACACACACACACACACACACACAACACACACACACACACACATGTGCACACACACACACACATACACACACACTATTATTAGTCCCAGCTCTGAATATATAAAAGAAAACAATACATGTGCCATTCACTCACTCACTCACTCAGTCCCATGTCCCAAAGGACGTAGGGGGGACATGAGAGAAGACGCAACAGAGATCTTTTTCCATGCGTCACGATCCTGTGTGGCTAGTAGGAGGTGTTGTAGGGGTTGGGCGGTCCAGCATATAGACAATACATCACCCCTCACAATCTATACCTCCCCCCACCCCCCCCTCTACAAAGATAACGATGCCATCTTTTATCACCCACCTCACCACCACCCCCACCACCACCACCACCTCCACCACCTTCCTTATAGCTCTGTGTCCTCATTTCTCTTCTGAAAAATGGGACATTTTCCTTCTGATAAAAGGACATTTCCTTCTGAAAAATGGGACATTTTCCTTCTGATAAAAAGGACATTTCCTTCTGAAAAATGGGACATTTTCCTTCTCAAAAATGGGACATTTCCTTCTGAAAAATGGGACACTACTTTAATTCAGGGCAAGTTTGGAGAGGGTTAGGAGAGAAAAGAAGTTGAGGGGGGGGGGTGGAGGGAGAGGTGTGTCAAGCTGCAGGGAAATGTGCCTGATGAGAGGTGACCCCTGTTGACCCTGACTGTGGGCATGAATGATGCAGGCAGAAGAGCAACGTGCAGTTAAGGTGGGAGGGGGGGGGGGGGGGGGGGGGGGTGGGGGGGTAGGAGCGTGAAATCGCTTTCAGCTAATGGCTAGACAATGTGGATCAGTGTAATGAGGGGTTGGGGGGTGGGGTGGGGATGAGATATGGTGTCTACTGTTTGAGGGGTATTGTGTGATCTTTGACCTGCCTCCCTTTCCCTCTCCCTCCCTCCCTCCCACGCCCCTTCCTTCGTTACCTGTGACAGTGGAGGAAGATGAGGCTGTTAGGAGTAAAATGGTGGTGGTGGTGGTGGGGGGGGGGGGGGGTACTGTTAGAGGCAATGTTTGAACATCTTTCTTTGTCTTTTTTCTGGTTTTTCATTTCTTTTTTTTGATTTGTGAGTACTTTTTTTTTTGCTTTTGGAAACTGTTAGATGATAAAATATTGTTTTGTTTTTTGGGGTTGTGGCTAACAACACAAAGGGGAAGGGTTTGGAGGGAGCAAGGATTCCTTAGCATTTTATCTATGGCTTGTATGTTTGCTTCTGATCATTTGGTTGTAGAAATTTGACTCTAAGACAAGGTGAATTTTTTATTTAGCTCTGTATGTATTTTTGCATCACACTGTTTGATCAGAATAGATCTGCAGTTGGATAGCCTCCATGTCTGGGTGAGGGCAAGCCATCTTGTTGGTGGACGTTTTAACCATTTCAGTTTCTTTATCTTTTTCTGCAGCAGCGTGAACATTGTGCTGAAAAAAAGCGATAATTTTAGTTTTTGAGCGTTTAACTCTTTTGATGATGATGGGGTTTTTCTTGTTTGTTTACTTCTTTTATCTACAAGCTAAAAAAATATAATTTTTGTCCGAAACAAAGGCATGCATCTTCAAGTCAGAGACTCGTACAATCCTCATTCACCTAGTGGTAAAAGCAGCTAGATGAATGGAGATGTTTCTTTTTTATTGCTTGGTGAACAGTTAGGTGTGCTTGTCTGTTGGATTCTTTGGGAAACAGAAACGTTGCAGAATGTTGTGTACTGGTTCAAGGCTGATTCCTTCAGCTCTGTCCATGCCCTTGTGGCTGTCTTCAGATCAGAGTTAGACAACAGCACCCCAGAAGAAGCTTACAAATACAACAAAAGTCATGACTCAGGTGTTTGATAGAAACTTGATAGAGGAAAAGGGGATTGGGATTATCACATCTAGTACAGTTATGCTCCATTTCTTTTTGTCAGTTTCAGTCAAGTGCCTGTCTTGTGACGTTTGGTAGTGGGCTCTAGCAACACCCGCTCTCTTTTGTTTGTTTGGGGTTGTTGTTTTTTTCTGTCTGTTCGAAGTCTGTAGACTTTATTTGGATCTATCCCTCAGGAAGCGTTGGTACTTCTTTCTGGCTTTGACTTGTGGATGATTTGCAAATGCTTGGAGTTTTGGATGTTTTTTTTCCTATTTTTTGTTTTGTTTTTAGTTTGTCCATTACATCTTCAAACTGCAGGACAGAACAGCCCTTTTGGTTAACACTGTTGTGACCTTGCTAAGATAGGACATTTGTAATTTATTGTCTGCTAGCTGAATGGGTATCACAAGTGTCACTGGCCTGAAGTTGTTTGCCTTTGTTGGGGTCAAAAGTGATTGTGTTTCGCTTTTTTCGCCTTATCATGCTTTTCGCTTTGTTAGGCAAGTTTCTGTTGTGATTATGATAGATGTTTGAAATTTTGGTCAGTGCACCAGCTGTTATTTGTTGTTAGAATTTTTTTTTGGCAAAGACAGAAAACAAATCATGTCAGGGTGTAGGACTGGGAGTCATCTTTACACAGGACATACCCACGATTTATTCATCACTTTTTTCTGTCCTATTTCATTGTCTTGTAAAACATAAAGAGATAAACCTTCTCATCATGCGGATTTATGTATGCGTTCTCCATTTGACATGAATGAATAAATAAATAAATAAATCAGCATAATCTTTCGCCATCGTGAATCAGTCAGTGTGTAATCCTTCATTCAATCGTTAGTGCAGGACTGGACAGGTCTGTGACCTTGACCTTGCATAGCAATGCATGCCGTGACCGGCCCCTTGTGCGCACGTATGACTGGCGTGATGACTGCAGCTATGACTGCAGTGATGACTGCAGAGATGACTGCGGTGATGACTACAGTGATGACTGCAGCGATGACTGCGGTGATGACTGCAGAGATGACTGCAGTGATGACTACAGTGATGATTGCAGCGATGACTGCAGTGATGACTGCAGTGATGATTGCAGCGATGACTGCGGTGATGACTGCGGTGATGACTGCAGTGATGACTACAGTGATGACTGCAGTGATGATTGCAGCGATGACTGCAGAGATGACTGCGGTGATGACTGCAGTGATGATTGCAGCTATGACTACAGTGATGACTGCTCTAGTTCAGCCGCTAGCCCTCAGCCTGTGCTTTTTCTAGAACTTGTCTGTCTGTCTGTCATCTGTATACTGAACGATGAATTGTCAGCGTGGATACATGTGTGAATGAAAGAAAATGTGGGTATGTGTGTGTTGAAGAAGTGGGGTTGGTAGGGGTGGGGGTTGTTTTGCACATTGTAAAATCTCTCGTTGTCAGGTTATTCTTGGAAATGTTACTCGGGTATATGCAGTTAATGATTGACAATGCGGTATCGATGACAGAATGGTTGATGTCGTTTATCAGGTGTTGAAACTGATGTAGAACATTGTTGGGTCAGTACAGCAGCAGAGGTTAATGAAACAACTGTCTTGATTTCTTTTGTTGGTGTCCAAAATGGCCAGAACTGTTGATATATTTTGTTCATGATAATTGAGTCCGAATCGCAGAGCATAATTGAAATAATCATGTTTAAGAACAAATACATTTTGACTAAGAAGCGAGACCAAACCAGCACAACACCCTCAGCAAACACTTAACTGTTTTGACATCTTGGGGAAGATTACAGCATGTGTGTTTGTACCATTTAATTTCAAAGTGACAGTTACCGACAATGTGATCAATGCGCGAGACCCATTTCATTTTCTGCTGTTAAAAAAATTAACTGTTGACAAAACCGGTCTTCTGCCACTAAAAATAGTGTGGGCTTGTTGGTATTATTCACAATGTTTTACCTCAGAACCTCGCAGGTCTGTATCAAGTTTCACAGCCTCTGAATTTGCTCTGTATACCACAGATATGACAATAGATCGTTGATTTTGATTTTACAGTTAAATCAATTTTTACAAAATATTTTGAAAATTACTTGCATGGTTTGACTGTTCTATATCTTTCTCAGTGTCGAAGCAATATGCAAGTTGTCGACCCTCCTGGTTCTCTGGAATGGACCATACAGTGAGTGCACACATGTGACATATGAAATAAAGTACACAATGAACAAGTACAGTCAGGTAAACTGAAGCAGGTGAAACATTTTCCTGCAGAATTGTGTGTCTTTTCTCACCCAACAGTTTACCCCAGGGCTGTATCTCTGGTCCTCTCCGCTAATGTGACTAGGGAGTGAAAAAAAAAAAAAAAGGTTTATTGAAAAAAAAGAAAAGGTTTATTTCTTCCCTAAGCTGGATAGACTGTGGATGCCTTTGTAATGTTATTATGCAGAAGTGTTGTTTGTTGGCTGGTTTTGGTTGGGTTCCAATTTTGGAACTGTCAGCCAAACCATCAGTGAAGGCAAAAGTATATATCCATCCCTAAGAATATGTATGGTAAGAAGGTTTGTGAACGTGATTTTTACCTGATATTTGCCAAATTTGAAGGCCTATACATAAATCTTTTTTTCCTTAATGGAAGTACTAAATGTGACAAAAAAGGAAATGAATGATTTTTTTTAAAAAAAGGAACTAAAATCAATGTTGGTGAGTTTTTGCTGCCCCAGGGTGACATATTGTTTAATGGGAGGTAACTCCACTGTATAAACTTTCCCACCAATAGCCTCCCTTCAAAGATACAGCGTCATTGCTGCGCATATAAATAAACTGAAGTAAGTCTTACCACAGCCTCTTAACTGACGGAAAATACTTTCCTGTGCAGATCTGGTCACCTCTGTTGTTTGTTGTTTTTATAGTCTGTGGAACCAGAAGCCAGTGAAGAAGACCACCACAAAATGTTGCAGAAAATTATTTTCATTTTATCTTCTTTTTTTCGTTATTTTTTGGGGGGGGTGGGGGCCAGACATATTTGCAAGGTTATGTAATCTTTTTTGATAATGCTTTTGAAGATGGACATGATGATTAAATTTTTTGGTTCGGCGTCAACTAAAAAAAAAAAATTTCTAGTTTGGACTTAAGCGTGTATGATCAATGTGTACATGATTTAAAAGAAGTGCGCAGTATGAGTGAGCGAGTGATTTGCAAGTAATAAATAGTTCCATGATGTGTACGTACGTACGGAAAATGCTGTATTCCTGTTCTGTAGTCCAATTCAATAAATCTGTCATCTACGTTCAT
>CM060332.1:47517612-47552612 GCA_030674155.1 Stramonita haemastoma | reverse complement strand
AGAGGGAGGCCCCATCAGGTGAACTCTGATGATAAGTTTATCTGCTGTTTTCAACATAAAAAATAATTAAATGAAAAAAAACCATCCCCTTGCAAACCAGCCCCCCCCCCACACCTTTCACCTTCCCCTCCCTCTCCCTCCCATGATAAAAAATGAGATGGGCCCATGACAGTTGGTCCTCTATTCAAAAAATTACAGTTGGATTCTGCTAAAAAACAAAATGGTACACAAAGCTCCAGAAAATTGGTGTTCAGCACAAACACTGAATTCTGTTCCACTTAACACAATTCCATTCTCCATTTTCTGCTGTTCTGAAAACAGAGTTCCATTTTCTGCGGTACTGCAAAGTTCTATTTTCTGCGGTACTGCACACAGAATATCATTTTCTGCAGTACTGCACACACAATATTTTCTGCGGAACTGCACACAGAATTTCATTTTCTGCGGTACAGCATACAGTATTCCATTTTCTGCGGTACTGCACACAGAATTTCATTTTCTGCTGAACTGAACACAGACTTTCATTTTCTGCTGTACTGCACACAATATTTCGTTTTCCATTTTTCTGTTGTTACAATAGTTCCACATTCCTGCTAGTGTTGTATTGGAACTCTACTCCACATCACTCTGCCACATACCATACACATTTCTGCTTTGTACCAGCATCCACTGATTCATCTATATGGAGAAGAAATAAAACAACAACAACAACAACAAAATCCCAACCCCCAAAAACAACATCATCAGTAGTAGTAGTAACAAGTACAATCAAAAAATTTTTAAAAACATGCATGAATGGTTAAGATACACTTTTTGATTGTTTCATCCAAATTTCTGGATTATTGTCGGTTTTATTATGGTTGACGATCATTTGTCTGGTAATTAACATCATAAAACACATGAACAAAGAATGATAAAATAATGATAATAATAACAACAGGAAGACTATAAAAAAAGAAAACCCTAAAAGAAATCACAAGAAATCGCACTGGCTATCCATCAAATTTGAATATTATTGCATTCAGAAATTCTTCAATCACTTTAATAATAATAATAATAATAATGATAATAATAACCAACCAGCTGGACAACATTGTTCACAAAAAGTTCAGGGAAAACCAATCCACCCACCAACAACAACAACAAAAAAGTACAAATAAAATATCTTTTGTTGCATTCCGAGACATCATTCTGTATACAAATGATCAAAATCAAAATAAAGGAAGCTGGTGTAAATGTCGATACTGTAAAATGTAAAACCCAACACATTAAAAAAAAAAAAAAAAATTAAGGCTGTAAAAAAAACCCAAAAAAGATACAAATGTGCAAAACATGAGGAAAAAGCAAACCACCACCCCTTTCATCCATTCCCCCCCCCCCCCCAAAAAAAAAAATATGTAATTAAATTTGACACAACTTTCCCCCCCACAGATTTCTCTTTTCCATGACTCTGGTGTTCCTTTGCAAACACCAGCCAGCAGCAGTATATCCTCTGAACCCACACCCAGCCCCTGTGCCTTGTCTGAAAACAGTGTTAGCAGTCAGTCCATGTCCTTGCAGCAACCCCAACATTAACCCATTGTAAACCCCAACATTAACCTATTGTAAACCCATCCTTAACCCATTGTAAACCCCAACTTTAGCCATTGTAAACCCATCCTTAACCCATTGTAAACCCCAACTTTAGCCCATTGTAAACCCTACTTTAAGCCCATTGTGTAAACCCTAACATTAGCCCATTGTAAACCCAACACAACGTTAACCCATTGTAAACCACTAACATTAAAACTTCCACTGTAAACCCAACCCAACTTTAACCCATTGTAAACCCGTTACCCCCTTCCTTCCCACACCCTAACCCCCCAACATTAATTAATTAACCTCTTCCTTCCCACCTTTCAGTCAATGCCGTCCAGACGCTGCGAATATTCATTAATAATCAATCAAACGGAAATCTGGTTCATCCAAGACGCTGACTGGCCACTCAATAGCCATGAATCGTGAATTATGCATAATAAAGTGGTGGCAGCCATCCCTGCCACAGAAGTGTGTGGAAGCAAACGGAGCCCTGCCCCTCACCTCCCCATCTTCATCTCCGCAGAAACAAAAGGAAGACAAAATGAAATGGCCCAAAAAAGTGAACAGCAAAAAAGAAAAAGAAAAAAAAATTGTAGTTTTACTTTTCACGACATGCCCTGCGCAGATGCACACCTACATTCATACACACGCGCGTGCATACATACACCTCCACACACACACGCACAGAGCAAAAGGGGTGAAAAATAGCGTAATGCCAATATGGACAAAGATTGCTGACTACTTTCTATGCATATATCTAAACAGGTGACAACATTCATGCATCGACATGACATGCAAAATCGACAGTGACGGCCCCAAAAAAGTCTACACTAGGCCACTGTCAATGCCACGAGATCACAACTGTACATGGGAAACACAAAAAAACATGTGTATGTGACACGGACGAGAAACAGAACATTGTAACATATACAACAGTGCTTTTGCACACAGCAGCACATGTTTTTAGCAGATATACCATTTTGTACAAAGTGACAACTAGCATGAAAAACAATGTAAACGGTCAAACGATAGTCCAGAAAACTGTTGTTGTTGTTTTTTTCATCAGAAAGCATCGATACATGATGCAGGGTAAACCCTGCTGCAACCAGTTTCTCTGTGGAGCAGTTGTTTTGTTGTTGTTGTTGTTTTTGTGAAGCCAAAATTCTGTACAACATCAACAACCTGTTAAAAAGGGCTTGTAACATTTCTGTACATCATTTTTCTTAAAAAAAAAACAACAAAAAAAACAACAAAAAAACCACCAATTCCTTTACATTGAAGACTTTTATGATCTCTGTTTTATCATCTACCCTTTCCTCTTCCTTAAAACAAAAAACATAACCTACAAGTCACAACTTTCTTAAATAAAATACAGACTTTTTCGTAAAACTTATTCAAAAATTTATTTTAAAAAAATATATAGCAAAAATGACAAATGGAACAAACAAAAATACACGTTCATTTCATTCAGCTCAATTTTCAAAGACTATATATTTAAAAAAACAAAACAAAACAAAAAAAACAACAAAAAAAACACCAAACTACTAGAAAATGGTTACAATACACCACAACCGAGAATATTGATAACTCCCCTCCATGATACCATAGCCAGTCCACTAAAGACCTAATGACCCTCACAGCTATAAACTCAATAAAGTTTTTTGTGTTTTTTTATATATATAAAAAGAAATAAAACACAAAACCATACCCGCTGCACTGTAAAATCTGTACATGTGCACGCCAGAAGGATGGATGGTTGTGTCCACTGCTGTAGACATCAATCATAAGAATAGCTGCCAACTTCTTCTTTGTTGCCTTCCTTACTTCTACCTACACAAATTTCATAAATACTGTGCTAAATCGTGAACCAAAATTGTTTAAAAATAAAAGATAAATAAAAACTTAAACATTTCTTAAAAGACTGAAAAAAAAAACTTGCCTTTGTATACGAAATATTCTACAAAGAATACATTCATACGAGCTACGCTATTTCTCTAGCCGTTTCATGCATGATGGGATGCTATGGTCTATGCAAATTCTCCTCTCCCCCCCCCCCCCCCCCCAACCAACTTTCTCTCCAATATAACAAGTACACACACTCACCTCATAACTCCCCTCCTTTTTTTTTTGTTTTGGTTTGTTTTTTTGTTTTTGTTCATATACTTAAAAATTCTTATTCTACAAAGAAAATTTTAAGTCTGATTTACAAAAATCTTTCCCTAACCTTGCCATGGTCAACGTACACTTTAGACAGAGATATACTGACAAAAATAACGTGGTTTTTTTTCCTTTTTTAAGCCATTACTGTAACTTGAACGTTTAATCCTACAGTAAAACTGTCTTCAATAATGTCTGTACGCTCTGCATACATTTTCTTGAAGCCGTATAAAAAAAAAAATCATAAATTTAAAAAAAAAAAAAGGATTATCCCTGAATTATCAGTCTGTATAAACTCTCTAAAACCTGTACACAAATGCCCCCCTCTCTTTCTCCCTGAATTGTGCCAATCAATCAAACGTGGAATATTAAACTCAGTCGCAACCAGCAGCCAACATGACTTTGTCTGGTACTAAATCCAATTACAACTGAAAATTTTTTTTTTTTCCAAAACCCCTTTAAAAACATCAAAAGAAAATCTACCCATAACAAATATCTTCATGAGGCTCACACCAATTCGATACACGAAATACTCCCTGATATTATGTGTTTTGTAATACAGTTTGACGTGATTGTTCTTTGCTGTATTGAGGACGATGAGTGACGTCTCAGCTCACTTCACCTTGAACATCTACATGTAAGGAAACACAACACATACGACACACACACACGCACGCACACATGCATGCACACAACGCACATACAACCACACACAGACATGTAACATGTACACACATAAAATGGCCCACTCGGTGCACTGCTCATCAGTTGTTTTTAAGGCCATCAGACGGAAAAACGACAAATTTACTAAACCTTGGCAGCAGCAGCAGCAGCAGCCAGCATCACAACCAGACAGTTTACTGTTGACAGCTAAGACTTTTAAGTATACATATTCCAGTAAAACAACAACAAACCTACAAGTACAAATATAACAAGAATGGATCATGAGCACAGATGTCCCCCGCCCCCCCCCGAAGTCAAATTCATGCAATCATCGTTCGTTCTTCGTTCTTTCTCTCTCTCTCCCCCCTTCACTTTTCTCCTCTCTCTCTCCATTGCATGTCTACTACAACTCCAGAAGTACATTGAAAAGATCTACAAAAATTCACCAAGCATGCGTACATACATGTACATATGTAAGTATATATCGAACAAATGTACATTTCTTTGAGACAATGGCAGAAGGATCTTGGGGGAGGATTTGGGGGGGGGGGGGGGGGGGTTCAAAGTCATCTTCAGTGACTCAATCAACAATGGGACACCAAGTAACGTACAATGCGAATGCTTCAGAAAAGTACATGATTGTATACATAATCTTATTTGCTCAAATGTGAAGAAAACAAACCTTACACAGTCAAAATACATGAAGGAACGGATTCATACTTACTTTGCCCACAATATTGATTCATTATCCTTTTGACATATAACCCGTTACCCACACAAGGGCATGTATCTCTGTATGTTTGCCAAATTTCAGTATATGAGCACAAACATGGACTCAGAGATCATAGTGTACTTTTCCTTTAAATGACACAAAGTCTTTTTAAGTGATCGAAATCATTATTTAGCACTGTTAACAACAGTCCCTCCAACACAATCTTCATTCACTTTGCAACGATAAAATTTACGGCAAAATTTTGAAAATAAATGATTGTGTCTGGTGTGCAAGGTCACACGTTTTAAATCAATGTTAACCTCACACTTTAAATCATTCATCATTGTCTACTTTTTTCCTTTTTCTCATATTATCAACACTACCCACCTTATTCAATATGAAGGATTACATTTCTTTATAAACAAGTTTACAGCACAATTCATATTTCTGATATATATCATCAATGTTTCTGATAAGACATTTGATCCATGTTTGAGCCACTACAAAAACACACACACACACACACAAAACAACAAAAAAACCCAAACGACACACAAAAAAACAAACCCACTAAGAGAGTTAAATTCCTTACAGAGAGCAGATTCAGAAGAATTCTATGCAGGAATGGCCGACAAATCTTGTCAAGTAATCAGGAGGTAGTGAGGTTTCAATATCCAGGACTGTGTGTATAGATAGTATATATATATTTATATGAGATTATTGAAGTGGCAGAAAGGCAGCTTTTGTTGTCTTTAGTACCGGTATACAAATAACTTAGAACTATTCTTACAATAAAAAAAAAATGATACCAATAAAAAAAGAAAAGAAAAAAGCTTTCAATAAAAGCTTCAATAAGAGAGAGAGAGAGAGAGAGAGAAGAGAGAGAGAGAGAGAGAGAGAGAGAGAGAGAGAGAGAGAGAGAGAGAGAGAGAGAGAGAGAGAGCAGACAGACAGACAGACAGACGACAGACAGACAGACGACAGACAGACAGAGACAGGGACACAGAGAGGGAGAGAGCGACCTAGACAGAGAGGCAGAAACACAGAGACAGAATATAGTAGATATATAATATTATATATATATATATATAATATATATATATATATCAATAAATTACAAGTCTTAAAAACATCTATAACAAATGCACATAACTTTGAGAAGAAAAAAAAAAGCTATAGAGGGCAGTCTTCCCTCTCCATATCTATACATACTACACTTTAATAACAATGAAAATAATAACAACTTAAAACAAAAATTTCATTAAGATAACATACACCATCTTTATTTATCAGAAAAACCCACTAACACACGTCACATCACAAATAAACGATGCACAAGAACACTGGAAAACTCACAGAACAGAATGCACACACACACACACAACCAAACACACACACACACAACACACACATACAATATAATAATGAAGATAAAAAAACTGACTGACACACAGTCATTCAGAACACAGACAACAAGGCAGTGAGTTGTGGTTGAGGTCCATAGATGAGAGAGAAAAAAAAGTCAGGCCAAGGTTTGTTGGGAAGGCAAAAAGATGATAAAGTTTTAACTTATTTCCTTTTTTCTTTTTGTCCAAAAGTGAACTCGATAGAAGTAGGAGTACATGCTACAAGAATCTTAATTCTGTACTATATATATATATCTGGATATGTCGTTTATGATCATTTCAATTATTGATTTTTTTTTTATTATGAGCATCATGTCGTACTAAGCTAGATGATTGTATGAGTTGATATGCCATCTTGAAATTGTTGTGTGTCTGAGTCAGATTTGTGTGTATTTTTTTGAGTGTGTTGTTGGGTGTGATTATTTACGTATTCTGTGTGGTGTGTGTGTGTGCGTGTGTGTGTGTGTGCGTGTGCGTGCGTGGTGTGTGTTAGTGAATGACTGTAAGGGGTGTGGGGTGTGTGTGCTTTGTGCGCATGTGCATGCACACACACACGCATAAATGTTCATCTTTTTATAGGCAGAAGGTGTAAGAATGACAAAGACTGCATACACGTACATCACACAGATTAAAAAAAAAAAAACAACAACCTTTGTTCAAATAAAAAAAAAATCTTTGTCAAAAAAACCAAAACACGAGTAAAGCCCCAAAACTAGAAGATATCCGATGAAGGCAGCAGCAGTAGCGGGGAGATAGATAGGTTGTTAACAGTGAGAAAGGGACCGTTCGGCCGGCCGTTCTACATCATAATATATAGATAGATATATATATGTATATGTATGCATCCGGGCGTCTGAAATAAAGACTTGACAACAACAAATCACCCAGCATAGATAGATAGAAGTTGATAGATCTACCAGCACGACGAATAACGAAAACGAACAAAACGCCACACACTACACTTAGGCACTGCCAGGCTCATTAGCTTACTGAGGTAGCTATCATGACAAAAGTACATCTGTCAGTTTACCCCCCCCCCCCCCCCCCCCCCATACAATTCTCCCTCACCCCTTCTTCCCCACCCCTCAATCGATAACATTACATATCGATGATGACTGCTGTACAAAACGAAATAACCGATTATAGTAGCGATGTCAACAGTCGAACCCAACAGTTTTGTAAAACGTCAAAAGTTTGTAAACATGATAACAGATCCCATCTTTCCCCTTCCACTTTCCTTGTATGGGGGAGGGGGGGGGGGGCGAAGGACTGGGTAAAGGAATGACGACATCCGCGATAAAATGATGATAATAATTGATGATAGAAATGGTATGGACTGAACGAGTTTTGGGGGAGTGGGGTGGAGGAACAGCACAAGAGTAAATGATCCACTCACACACATGATGTACGCATGCACACATAAAGTCATACCATATACCTTATAGGAGAGGGGAAAAAAATCGTACAATAATTTTTTTTTAGGGGAGAACAGACGTTTATGAAGAAATACAGGACAGAACTTGCGTTTTGGCTGATTAAAAAAAAAAAAATCTTGGTATCAAACGAAAGATGCCAACATAATATTGCCATCACTGCCCAACTTCTAATCACAACTTCACATAAATCTGTTACATTCAGGCTAAACATTACTTTGTTCTTTACACATATAAAACAACTAACGTTCAGATAAAACCACCTTCAAAAATGCCCCCCTTCCCCCCCTCTTTCTAAAAATAACAATTCCTTTACATGTAGCATAGGTAGTTTTCATGACTGACATGGATTTTTGAATCAAATACATTTTTCTACACACCACCACAATGTTGGTGCTAGTTTTAAAAAAAAAAAACGGTTGTAGAAAAATAATAGATAAATATACATAAAAAAATGACACAAAAAGAAACAGAAAATGTACAAAAATGTTTTTTCAGCAAAAAACAAAACAAAACAAACCTCTTCAGTACATGCCATAAACTGAATACTGCTTTGCTATCCTAATACTAGTATGTTTCAAAGAGAACAAGTAATTCCATGTTCAACTTTTCTTTTCTTTTTTTTTTTGGTCCTCTGTGGAGAAAAAACCTTTGATACAACAAATTCAAAAGATGAAAAAAAAAAAGTTAAACAATAATGTGTGAATAAAAACGATTCAAAAAAAAAGGAAAAGCTCAAAGCAAAATTGTGCTGGAGACTACGTTTTCACTTAATTCTGTTGGTAAAATCAAGACATATTTGTCTCGATTCTCTGTAAAATACCCTTCACTTTTAAAGTAGATAAACACACTGAATTTAAACTATACTGAATACGTACAACAATTTAAATTCCAACCATCAAAACTGAATGTGAATTTATTTCACAACTTTGAAAACAAACACAAGGAAAATTTGGAAACAAGTTTCGATAAAAAAAAAATGTTCCTAATAAAAAATATATTATTACTCTGTCTTACATCTGATCATAATGAAGATTAATCTTTCAAAACTTGACTCTAGCCAGGGGAAGAATTGAAGGCACTCCCCAGCCCATGGCTAACAGTTCAGCGATAGTTTGTGTGCATAACTTTTTCTTTTCTCTTCTGGGATTTTTTTTTAGGAAGTGTGAGGAAACAAACAAAACAAACAATTTTTTTTTCTTTTTAAATACAGAAAACAAAACTCAAACCCGCCTCCTTTTCGCAACAAAAAATTCAACATGGAAAAAAGAAAAAGACAACATGAAAATATGTTCAACAGAGGAAGAAACAAACAACTCAAAAACCACAAAATTGAAAGAACTGAAGATAAAACTGGGCACTGGAAGCAATGAGGTGGAAAAAGTCCAACGTGTTCAATCGCTCAGACCAACAGTTGGAAGATAGCTTTCATAGATAACAGAAACACAATTATAATTTATATGTAGTTCACTTGACATATCAAGAGACTACTCATAAAAAATGATTTAACAAAAAGCAACAGAAACAGCAAAAAAAATTAACAAACACAAAGAATCTCGACTGAAAACAAACCAAAAAAAGTTAATTTTTGAGAAAATCATTTTGCAGTTTTATTTTCCAACTTTCCCTGTTGCCATATATATACCAAACCCTCACACCCTTCCCACCACTCCTCCCCACAAACAGTGGTTAACACAAATTATTACATATTTACCATCAGATGAAAGCATGTGACCATGCTAAAATATCACTCTATTTCACAAAATAACAGACAAAAAAGTTTTGAGAAATTTAAAAACAATCTGGGGTTTTTTTTTCAGATTAAATTTTGAATCTTGTCCAGCAGAATTCTTGTGAGCAGCAGTAAAATTTTAAATCTTTGAAACTAAAAAAAAAAAAAAAAAAAAAAAAAAATGATGGGACTGATTTGTGTATAACATGTACACATTTGATTACAAGATGTACATGTATGATTTGTGCTACCAAACATCTCAGCCATTGAGATAAAAAGAAATGTATACAGGTACTTTGATACAAGCTACGACCAAGAGCAATCCAGCATGTTTACAATTAATAATATAGTTCTTTTTCTGTGAAAACAAACCAAATTCTGGCTGCACTACAGTTTAGGATTAAATATTATTCAGGCACATTACGTTTAATTTTTTTACTGGCTGGTCTAGCTTCAAGGCAACAATCCAACCCACCTCCATAAATCAATACCTGCATCAACACAGAGACTACAGACACACAATCCTTTTTGACTTTGCCAGTCAAACCATCAGTTCAAACCTGCATGTTTGGACCGGTCAGTGTAAAATGGACGAACTGCCGCACAAAACGTTTGAAAGAAATGAAAAGTAAAGGTGAGAAATGAAAGGTGAAGGTGAGAAATGAAAGGTAAAGGTGAAATGAAGAAAGTGAGAAATGAAAGGTAAAGGTGAAAAAAGAAAGGTAAAGGTGAAAAATGAAAGGTAAAGGTGAGAAATGAAAGGTAAAGGTGAGAAATGAAAGGTAAAGGTGAGAAATGAAAGGTAAAGGTGAGAAATGAAAGGTAAAGGTGAGAAATGAAAGGTAAAGGTGAAAATGAAAGGTAAAGGTGAGAAATGAAAGTAAAGGTGAGAAATGAAAGGTAAAGGTGGTGGCGAGTTCCGAGCTTTCAGCCACAGACACAAGGCACACACACACACACGCTCACAAAATGGCCGTAAGCTTTTTGAGCTAAGTGTTGATTGGCTGGAAGGATGTGAGCCATCAGTCTCGAGATAGAGCAGAACCTATTACACACAGGCGGGTTGAACCCTGACCCTTGAGCTACTAGAGATGTATTTTTCGTTTTACCATGACATACGGTTCAGTTGGGCTTGGTTTCAACTTGACTGGTCTGGTTGTACTCTACTGTCCAGGAGCCTATCTGTCTGTCATCCCTTTTATACGTTTTTTTTTCTTTCTTTTTTTTTTTTCTGTTCCTCAGCTAAAACTCCAAGGCTCGCCCATGGTGAGGTTTTGCATGTGCGACCATTTTTGCCAACTATAAAGGTAGCAGCCACATCCTGAACATTAGGAAATACAGGATTAACTTTTTAAAAAAAGATATGAAAACGTGCGACAAACAATTGAAAAAGGCATTCCGTTTCTTTGAGGCAAAAAGTCTCAATGAAATCACTTACAACCACCACCAAAAAGACATGAAACCCCCCACAAACAAAGCAAAACAGGTTTAACTTTTAAAAGGAGTCTAGCAAACACAAGACTTGTATGAGAACTTCAAACAATCAGTTGATCAATCAACAGTGCCGCCACCTTCCAACAACCAAAAAGTCATGCCAGTAAAAACTTCCCCAACAGTAAAACCTCCCCATTCTGAACACTGCAAACACTGCGCAGAAGAGAGAAAGAGAGAGAGAGAGAGAGAGAGAGAGAGAGAGAGAGAGAGAGAGAGAGAGAGAGAGAAGGAGAGAGACACAGAGAGAGAGAGGGAGAGAGAACAGAGAGAGGAGAGAGAGAGAGAGAGAGAGAGAGAGAGAGAGAGAGAGAGAAGAGAGAGAGACAGACAGACAGACAGACAGAGATATAGAGAGAGACAGAGACAGAGCGAGAGACAGAGACAGAGTGAGAGAGAAAGAGAGAATGCAACAAAGTGGAAGTCAGTGGTTCCATCAACAGTAACAGAAACCGGTCAGGGACATCGGCCAGCAACCAACTCTCCAAAACCCAAACTGGACGTCAAAACACACACACACACACACAAATTATTTCCTCACTTGTGAAACTAGTGAATGGACAGAGCAAAGACATGCAAAATATGACCACATGCCCAGGAAAGAGAAAATTTAACATTTGTATATAATCAGTACAATAACAACGACATTACTGTTTACCGATCCAACAGGTCAAATGCAGCAGTACCAGCCAGTCTTGTTTGCTAAAGATACCCTACCAAGCAGCATTAGAGATTGGAGACTTGAAGAAACAAAGGTAAATAAATAAATAAATAAATAAATGAATAAATAAATAAATAAAAGACACTTCTGCTGTGTTCGTAACCGTTTGCAGCAAATGTTCTCCCTTTCAGTTACAGGTGCAACACTCTCTCTGAGCTAACTGTACATGAATCTAAAACCTAAATATTTTTTATCAAAGTGAGCAACACAATCCAAATCTGCAGCCTCTGCAATCCCCAAGACACCGTCTACTTTAGGATATATATTGCGTGAGCACTCGTCTAAGTCTCCACGCATCTGAAACATTCTGTGTGTGTCCTTTTAATTTAAGTACTGATCCAACAGTCACTATCACCTCTACATCAACGATATACTCTTTCAGCGCAGGCTATGCCATCATTTGTATCACACTGACCAACACTGCACAGTCCTAGATAATCGGCGTCCTGTCTCAACACATGTAAAGCGACGGTAAAGGTTAAGACTCACTCTAAAAATGTATACATGTAGACTTGGGTCACAGACCCTTACAATTAAAATCTCTGGTTATTCTTGTAAAATGACATGGGTCAAGCTTTTCAAACCATAATCCTGGCTCACTGGCTCTGGGCTTGTTCCTGTTGTCCAACATATTGTGAACATGCTCCTTCGTTACACATATATCTGCAGAGAAGGAGAAGAAAGAATTCCCGTCTTTTTTCATTTCCTAAAAATCTTACAAGAGGCATCCTGGCCAGAAGAGCTGTAGCTGTCAACAAAACAATGCAGCAGGTGTTAGACGGGAAAAAACAAAGTTTGAAAGTCTGTAAAAAAAAAAAAAAATTTTAATCTAAAAAAAGAAAAAAGTTTGAAAATGTAAAGAAAAAATAATAAAATCTATTATAAAAAAAATTTGAAAATCTAAAAAAAAAAATCTAAAAAAAGAAAGAAAAGAAAAAAAGAAGTTTGAAAATCTTTTTAAAAGTTCAAAAATCTAAAAAGAAGTTTGAAAATCTAAAAAAAAAAATTTAAAATTTGCAAATCTAAGAACAAAAATTCATGAAGCGGAATGAAAATTTTGCTGTTCTGACCAAGTCGGTCGGCCCTCGACTGATGGCGAACATTCTAAATTCCCACAAAACCAAACAGTAAAATCACATTCAGATGACTGACTCATCTGACCCAGCAGAAGTGTGTATATATATTATAAACAAACGAAATTAGATTATTACTTTATACCAGCTATGCTGCTGTCGATTCCAAACACCGCTGCTCACGTCTCATCCGTTAAACAACTTTCACACACACAGACACACACACACTACGTTTCCACACAGAAAGTGATAACAGCAGTAATAACAATAATGATGGCAAAAAGTGGGGTGAAAAAATGAGACAAACGATATATATAATAACTGAATACTAAGTAAACCTAAAAAAACAAACAAACAAAAAAAAACCAACCCCAAAACCCCAACAACATGTCATTCATAAAAGCGAGAGCCGTGAATATGGACGTCACTTGTTGTAGAGAGCTCTAAAGATTTCATCATCGTCATTTATTTAACGTTAAATTAAGGGACGCTTGTGGGGAGGGGAGGGGGAGAGAGGGACTGGTGAGGTATTAGTTTTAACATCATGAGATCAACATGTCTGGTTTGACAATAAAACACACACATTCCATGCCCATGCCACATCATTACTGAGACTGTACGGACTTTATATTATATATAATATATATACTGATTATGTTGATTTGATCCACGGAAAAAAAAACAAAAACCTTTTTAAGTGCAAACTTCATCAGTAATAATAATAATAATAATAAACTACATGGAAATATTGTCGTCAGACCCTCTGAGATAAAAATGATTGTGCTGGTTCAATGGTAAAATTTGATTTGCATAAAGTAATTATTCTTTGATACAAGTCGATGAGGAAACAATCAATCAAACAAAAACAAAAAAGACACCAAAAAAAAAAAAAGACACTGTCTTTACAATACACAAATGTTGATAACACACATCTTCCTCTTTTGTGTTTATAGGGAAAGCAACAAAAAAAAAAAAAAAAAAAAAAAAAAAACGTATACAAACACCACACACAATTCATCTCTCTAAATACATGTCTATTTTTTCCATGATTACAATCTTGAATGATTTCGGTTTTAAACGCTTGGTCCAACATAACCTAGGACCACAACCCAATTCCGTTAATTCAAAAAAAAGACAAAAATCAGTCACTTTAACCACACCCTCACACCCTAAAAAAAAAAAAGACAAAAAGAAATTCACACACATCCAAGAGAAGAAAACAAACACAAAAACGTTGACAAACTCGTCCCCGTTTCAAAGTCTGCCATAACCTCTAGTTTCTTCACGTGTTCTGAACACACATTGGCAGCCAGTCAGTCAGTTTCTTGGCTGACGCAACATTAGTGGAACCCAAGACACTCCACACAAACTACAGCGATGAACAAAAATAAAAACACCACCCGCATCAGAAATGGTCCACAACATATCCTCCACACCATGTACTCGCCATGTTGACAAAAAAAGTTGTTGACGAACAACAACACATATACACACACAGGGGGCAGAAGACAGGACAGGCACGCGGTCAACATGTGTGGTACACACAGACAGACAGACAGTGTTTGATATAAGTCCAGGGCAGCAACAACAGATGGACACGACGACTACGAGGAAGGCCTGAGAGAGAAGAATGCCTGAGTGGACTAGGGACGAAGTGTACGATGCAACGGCAACATGCCGATTCCAATGGCAACATGCCAATTCCAAAAGCCGTGCCAATTCCAACGGCAACATGCCGATTCCAAAAGCCTGCCAATTCCAACGGCAACATCGATCCAGAATATCCAAAAGCCAGTGCCAATTCCAATGGCAACATGCCAATTCCAAAAGCTGTGCCAATTCCATCGCCGTGCCGACGAAATGAACAACAGTTGACCCCTGCCATCCATTTGCTTGGATCTGGTTGTGCAGTGACACGGTTCAACCAGATGTGGTGAGAAAAAAAAATCTCCCCCCCCCCCCCAATTCCTTCACTCATCTGCTTTGATCAAGCTTTTTTTTCTTTCTTTTTTCTTGTTGAACTAAAAGACCAAAGTGAGCAGTCACCAAGAAAGCAGGGACGTGGAAAAGACCGGTCATCTCTTGCTTGGTGGCTTACAGAAGCCGCTTCACAATTCCTGCCCTGTATTTCTGCACACAGGCCACTTCTTTTTTTTTCTTTTTCTTCCAAGAATTTCTTTTTTGTCTAGTTCATAACACATTTTCATTTTTCCTGACTATTTCTTTTTTTCTCCAGTTCAGGACACATTCCATTTTTTTGTTTAACACTTTTTTTTTTTCTACTTCAGAACATGTATGTATGTATACACTGTCAGCTGTGTGGAAAAGTGCTGAGCTGACGATATCCACTACAGGTCTCTGCATGTGCAGCACACACACACACACACAAGTGGATGTTGTGTGCATACCCACTGCCACAGTTCACAACCAACGCCCAAGAACTAAAGCAGGCTTTGCGTACTCCACCGCTTGGCTACACAAACACCACTTGCGCAAGTTCATCATCAACATCATGTGCCTATGATTCCAACCAGACATATTTTCAGCCTGTGTACACACACACAACAGCATGTGCCTGTGATCCTGCTAGACGACATCAAAGATTTATTGCCTGAACCCACACAGCACGTGCCTGTGCTCCAAGCAGACGACAAAGTCACAGTGGGGGGGGGGGGGGGGGAACCTAGGCGGAGGTGAGGGGGTGGAGGTGGGAGGGGGAGGAGTACACAGGGAGGTTGTTCATCAGATCGTCGTCATCGTCATCCGGAGGTTCCAGGTGGGCTGGGGCCCTTCTATCCTCAGTCCCTCCTCCCTCTCCTCCTCCTCCTCTTCCTCCTCCATCCTCTCCCCCTCCTCCTCCTGCCTCATCTCCTCGTCCCTCATGCTCTGTCCGGCCTGCGAATCATCCCCCATCATCTCTCCCTGACCCAACCCAGCTTCAGTTTCCTCTCCCCCTCCCTCTCTCTCTCCCTCCTCCTCAACATAACCCTCTTCTTCTTCTTGCTGCATGCTCAGCTCAGGCTCATAACTCCCTTCCCCCTCTTCTTCCTCTTGCGGGAAATTTCCCCCATATTCCTCTTCCCCTTGCGGGAAGCTCTCAGGGTGGTCTCCTAGCTCTCGCTCGTAATTCTCCTGCTCAAGTTCTCTGTCGTAGTTCTCCTGTTCGAGCTGGTTCTCCTCCTCGTTGTCAAGCGGTCTCCTGTAGCCCTGCTGCTCCTCTAGTTCGTGGTCGTAATCTTCCTGGTAGCCTGCCGTTTCTTCCCTGCTGTACGGTTCGCTACCCTCTCCCAGCTCTCTGTCGTAATTTTCCGGATCCGTTTCTCCCCGGTCGTAATGAGGGTAGCAGCTGTCTCGCTCGTAATCCTCGGCATTGTTGCTGCCTAGCGGGCGCCCGTGCGTTTCGGCAAAGTTTTCGTAGCTGGCTGCAGCCTCCTCCTCCTCTTCCTCCCGCTCTCCTGATCGGTCGCGCTGACGACGATGCGAGTGAGGTAGATGTCGGTCATCGTCGTCTTCGTCGTAGCGAGTCTGCGCGCCCAGTTCTCGGTCGTACATCATGTCTTCCTCTGCCAGGCGTTGGTGTGGAGGGTAGTTTTCGTTTCCGTCGTAACGCTCGCGGTAGCTGTTCGGGTAGCGAGACATGGGGTTGGAGGCGAGAGGCACCTCGGCTCCCTATCCCTGTCGGGGCCTCCTAGGTCCTCGGGCAAACCGGAGCCTGCCGCGTGCGCATCCCTGTCGGGGCCCCTGGGGGAGGTCGGGCTCTGCCCTTGACAGGGCCCCCCGAAGGTCATGGCCTCGTCACCACGAAGAGGAGGAGGCAGCATCCCCCCGCCCCTGCGGGAGGAGGGAGGGGGGTGGGGGTGGGGGAGGGGGTGGGGTCTGGGGGGGAGGCCGTTGGGCAGCGCGCTGTCGAGGAAGGTGGGGGTGTCAGGGTCGAGTCCCGCCTCTCGCTTGATGTTCTTCAGGATGTTCTCGTCCCTGAGCAACAACACACAGATTCACAGATTTAATTCACCTTTAATAATAATAATAACGACAGTAGACAAAGAGTGTCAGACAGAGGAGGGGACAGCAGTGCACAAATCCAACATCACTCGAGTAGTCAAGAGTGCTTTTAAAATTAACGCGTCCTTTCCTTTCACCTACTCCCAAGTGTGGTCAGTCCCTGCTATAAATAGCACCAACTGACCAAATCTGGGCTGAGATGGGATGGATTAATTAGCAGCCGAGAGGAGCTGAATGTGGGGGAAACCGACAGCTGTGGGACAGGTTCAGAAAAGGACACTGTGCAAAAAAATGAATAAATAAATAAAAATAAAAAGATAAAAAGAAAAGAAAAAAAGACACTATGTGAACTAATGTTGTTTGCTCTTATCGCTTACTTTACAACATGTAAATACTCTCTCCTTTTATAATTTTATTACTTTGTTCAACAACAACAGTTTCAGACAGTTGACTTTCTGTGGGGCATAAGATAAGAGGGGGAGGAGGGGACAGGTTTAGAATATTACACTATGCGAAAAAAAAACCCAAACAATAAAATAAAAAGATTTCTAAAAGACACTATGCGAATTAGAGAGTTGTTTGCTCTTATCGCTTGTTTTATGAAAACGCTGATACTCTCTCCTTTACCTTATTTTGTTATTTTATTTTTTTGTTCCTCCGCTAGAGTTCCGAGGTTCACCAATGGTGAGATTTTGCATGTACAACACTTAAAACTTGAGCCTTTCATAATCCCTATCATTACTTAACGACAACTAGTCCTACAACTACAGCTACAGGCTGTTACCTAATCCAATCCAATGATGGTGCTTATAGCCCCGCCGACCACATAGGCCATATCAGGGCTATCGCCTCGTCACATTTTAAAACTCGTATTAACCCTAGTAGCGCTGTAATAACGGCAGCGGTACTAGGTGCTGCTGGCTGAATTAACAGCAGCCATTGTTGATTTGCAGTAGGGTGGGGTCAAACAACTCCTGATATTGATATGTAAAACTAAACTACGTGTGTAAAGTTGTAAATCACTGGAAGCTTAGATAACAAGCTTTTAAAAGAGTGAAATTTTATAGCAGCATGTAGTGTTTATGATAATGTAAAAAATAAATAAAGTTTAAAAACTGCGCGTGCACTACCAATCACTGTTGCGATGTCGGTGACCCAGATTGATTTTAACACGATATGCAATGTTGTTGCGGTGCAAAAATGTCATGATTCGATAAATACTGTCTCTTGACATAAGTTTTGAAAAATAAAGAGCTTCCGTGGCTTTATCGGTCGTCCAATACTCGGAAAAGTCCAGCGAAATGATCGACGCGATCGCGATCGTCATGGCGGTGAACACATTTCGTGCGAACTGGCGGCGTTCTATGACGAAAATACGACAATCGCTTGATTTCGTGTGATGCAAAGTACTCGATAGCATATAGAAATGACTTAAAAACAGTTATTTTCGAAGCCGTGTTGCGTTAAAATAAAGTAAAACAATGTATGACATCGAAATCGCCCGGTAGCTATGAAGTGCTTTGGACAAAACTTAGCGCCGCTCGATTCAGTCCGATCGCGATCAATTTTTCCGAAGTTTTTCAAAAATATTTCACAATCCTTACCTTATCGTCTCTATTATCGTTTAATTCAACCAAATCCAGCCTCTAAAACTCCTCATCGCCGTCAATATCGTAAAAAAACTCGAAAAATACTTCGAGTGATACGAGTGCAAACACTTTGCCGCCATTTTGTTTTCAGGCGATCGACGTTCGTCCAAAAAAAAAAAAAAAAATACACCTCTAAACCAATCAGAATCCTCGTTGCTTGCGACTGCGGACGACCTTCACCCATTTTCTGCGGCCCTACAATGGCCTTCACATTTAAAACTCGTATTAAAAGTGTGCGACTATGTACAGTTTAAAACGAGGTATAAAACAAACTCAACCGTCCTTGCTACAGGCTGTTACCTACCCCAAAGAGCGGGCCATGGCCATCAGTCCATCGTGCGAGGAGGAGGGGAAGGAGGACTTGAGGGAGAGGTCCTGAGCCATGTCCTGGTCCATCCCCTCCGCCATCAGCGCCAGTGTCGCCCCCCCCATAGCAGCCTGAAATTAACAACAACAACAACAACAGTCAGTTGTAGAGCTTGTGTGTGGGGGGAGGGTGGGGGTGTGTGGGGGGTGGGGGGTGGGTGGTATTTGTGTGAGTGTTGGGTGTTGTGGTGGTGTGGTGTGTGTGTGTGTGGGTGAGAGAAGGTGTGTGTGTGTGTGTGTGTTGGAGAGTGGTGGGATTTGATATTTGTGTGTGGTGTGTGTGTGTGTGTGTGTGTGTGTGTGTGTGTGTGTGTGTGTGTGTGTGTGTGTGTGTGTGTGTCAGTCAGTCAGTCAGTCAGTCAGTCAGTCAGTCAGTCAGTCAGTCAGTCAGTCAGTCAGTCAGTCAGTCAGTCTGTCTGTCTGTCTGTCTGTGTGTGAATAATTGTGAGTGCACGCATGTGCATGAATGTGTGCATGTATATTCATTCTACAAAATAAAAAACTACCAAAACATCATCATCATTATCATCATCATTACTACATTCCATTCAGATTTTATCACAGAAATACTCTCTCTGTCAGAGCATAAGAGCTCTGTGCACACAAACTGCTACAAATCCCACACATGTAACTTATGATGACAGAGAGCAAAGAAGAAATATTAAATGGATGAACAAACCCCTAAAGTGACTGTCCAAAGCAGACTGATGAACACACTTACTATTGTGCACAACAGACAGACTTAATACTGCATAAAACAGACAAACAAAACACACTTAATACTGCATAAAACAGACAAACAAAACACACTTAATACTGCATAAAACAGACAAGCAACACAGACTTAATACTGCATAAAACAGACAAAGAAAACAGACTTAATACTGCATAAAACAGAAAAACAACACAGACTTAATACTGCATAAAACAGACAACACAGACTTAATACTGCATAAAACAGACAAAAACACACACCACTCACTACTGCATATAAACAGACAACAAAAAACAGAACAGACTTACTCTGACGGTGGCATTGATAGCTTCATTGTAGGAAGACGGGTCGCTCATTGAAGGCGTCTTGGTGTTGCTGCAAAACACACATACCTCCTTCACAGTTCAGGTCAAAACCACAGGAAAGAAAAGAAAGATGAACAGAAGTAGATGACTACATAAATAACTTTCTCTCCTGGCCTGTTACTAACTAAACAACACAGGAATATTACAGGCCCTCTATCATCTTAGAAATATAGAGAAATTCTTGCAGAAGCGGATAACTTCAGGAGTAAAATCATGGAAACCATGAGCCCAGAGCTCCATCATTGACCAGAGAAGATGGATGAAAATAACAAGACACTAACAGGGCTTCACATGATGCTAGCCACCACACAAAGCCTCTGCATGCCAGCAAACCATCAACAGAACGTTTAAACGCAAGATCCTTTGAAATGATCCAACAACTTCCATGGGAGCTTCAGAATTTGACAACTAAAATATTTTTATTGTGTAAATAAATTTGTCCACAACTGTCAAAATGATAGGTGATTTATTATTTTTTACAATTTAACGGCTTTCCTTTTTCTCATTTGTTCCATATCCTTACATACATGGACAATCACCTCCCCATCCCCACCCGTCCATCCCCCAATAAACCCAACCAAAATCAACGATCCTGTTCATACCAAATTGCAAACAGACAAAGTCCATATTTTACTTTGATTCAGAGCTTTGTGTTGCTGAACATCTGGAATTTCACAGTGAGCTCATTTTCAAAACAAGAACAAGGAAGTAAAAACAAAACCTGACAGGCACAACACAATCAGACACAGTACTGACACCAAACAATAGACAAGGTCAGCAAAGTCAACTTCCCTCTCTCCTTTACACAAACTGAAAACAGAAAAGTTTAAGAAAAAAAAATAGATAAAATATTACCCCCAAATAAAAACTGTTTTAAAATAGTGTACAGAACCCTGAAAGTGTTGAAATCTACTGTGTGGTTCAAATACACAGAAAGATCTCCAGTCTGACAGCAGTTTCCTCCCTTTGATCAGAAAATTTCTATCAGACCTGTTTTCACCCAGCACTGAGGGTTTTCTAGCAACAGTAACTGACACAGTCTGCACATGTTTCCACCCCCCCCCCCCCCCCCCCGAATCACCACATCTCCACACACATCCACCGCACACACACATCCACATCCCCACACACACACACACATCCCTACCCCCCCCACACACCTGTTGGTGGGTTTCTGAGGCCTGCGTTTGTAGAACTCCTCCTCGTCCACTGTCCACACGGCCCCCTTCACGTTCTCCACCCGCTTGAAGCACTTGTGCAGGCTCAGGTTGTGTCGTACTGCATTCTGCCATCACAGGGGAAATTATCGTTATCATTATCACAGGTGAAATTCATCGTTATCATTATCACCACAGGTGAAAGTATCGTTATCATTATCACAAGTGAAATTATTATGATTTTCGCAGGTGAAATTATCGTTATGGTTATCACAGGTTGCGTCGCACTGCGTTCTGCAAGGTGACAATCACAGGTGAAATAAACACAGGTAAACTCACTGGAGTTGCAGTAAAACTGGGTTCTCCATTTTGCCGTGGCAAACAATTTAGGGCCATATTTTCAAAATTAAGCAACATCACAAAATTTAATGGAACCATACTCAACATATTGTTAGAAAGTTTGCAGCATCTAAATAAATACTAATAAATCAATAACACACACACACACACACACACACACACACACACACAGCACTCTCTCTCTCTCTCTCTCTCTCTCTCTCTCTCTCACACACACAGACCGGATGAAAAAAAGCACATGATTGCTTATTCTGTTATCCTCGAAATAAAAGAATAAATAAATAAAATTAATAAATAAATAAAAACACATCACACACACACACACAAACACACACTCACACACACAAACACACACACAAACACACAACACACACACACAACACAACACACACACACACACACACACACACACACACACACACACACACACACACAACACACACACACACACAAACACAAAACACACACACACACACACACACTACTACACCACCCCGCTACCCTACCTTCCAGGTAGCCTCGTTCCTCCTGAAGAAAGCAAAGGTGGTGGTGAACCACAGGTAGATGTCGTTCAGGGTCAGCTGTTGGAGGGGGCTCTCAATGATGGCCTGGGGACACAGTTTATTTTATTAATTCATTCATCTATCTATCTATCTATCTATCTATCTATCTATCTATCTATCTATCTATCTATCTATCTATCTATCTAACTATCTAACTATCTATCTTAACCTACCTAACCTAACTATCTATCTGTCTATTTATTTATTTCTCTATTTATTTATTTAATTTTTATTTCGAGGATAATGGAATAAACATTTCTGTGCTTTTTTTTTTTACATCCAGTCCCCATGTGTGTGTGCAGTTTTGTCATCCGTTCCCACCGGCGCATGATGGCCTACTCTTCTGAAAAGCATAACGGGTTTTAACATGTGCGCAAGATGTTCTGCGTGCATTTGCACACGGGGCCTCTGTTTATAGTCTCATCCAAAGGACTTTAGAGGAGAGTGGAGTGAGCACTGATGTCAACTCCAGGAACAGTGAATCATCCAGTGAATCAAACAATAAACAACAAAAACAATACACCCACACAATTTATCAGATAATCAAAGATACAGTCAACCATAAAAACCACATGGTATAAGTAAATCAAATGGTAAATCAAACAAGAAATCACATGAACAATATCCTCAAACAACACACACACACAATTCATCAAATAAAGGGACACAGTCCACCATACGAACCATACAGTAAACCACACAGTTAATCAAAACAATGACATTAATCAAAACAATGACATACACAAACCATACTCCCAAACAACGCACAAACAATTCACCAGACGATACATAATACAGTCAACCATTGTAAACATCACAGTAAAATCAAACAAACAATCCATACAATAAACTGTAGAGTAAAACCACACAATCAATCACAAACTATGAAATCGTTTTGGCGGGAGACACACAATAGTAAAAACACTGTTGTTTCTTTGGGCAATTTTGCATAGAACTTTCAAACCTGCCCAATACGAACCTTTTGTCTCTCCTCTATACAAAATGCACACTACGTAAAAAAAACATATGCCATATTTCTAATATCACCAAGTGTGAATAGACTTTAAATGAAACAACAACAGTAACAACAACATATGCCATACATGCTCTCTCACCTGTCGTATCAGTGAGGCGTAGGTAAAAGGAGGTCTGACGTCAGTGTTTTTGTAAAACTCGCGGTTCCTTTCCATCTCTGTAACAGATCCATAGCATCATGAACACATCATCTACATCAACTTTGTTCTGTATAGAAGACACAAGGTTTCTAAAGAAACAAACAGAACGATGAAAAAGTAGAAACTAACATTACAATAGATTACTACTGAAGAGTTTCTGGTATCCCCACACCTTCATACATCCACCAGCACATACCAAAATAGCATTCAACTCGGCCACTTTCACTATCAAGATATTCTGTAGGATAATTCTTTTTTTTTGTTCCTCAGCTAGAGCTCCGAGACTCACCGATATGGTGAGAATTTGTGTATGCGATCATTTTCACCCGTCGCATCCTGACTCAAGGGAAAGTGTCTAAACACAACACTTGTGTGCATGCAGTGGGGTTTTTTTTTGGGGGGGTGGGGGGGGGGTTGGTAGTTTTTGTTGGAATTTTTTGTAGTTGAATTTTGTCCTCCATTCCTACCAAGGCCTTTTCTTCCAAAAGCCAGAACAGGTTTGTAACCTGTACGCAATATGTTCTGCATGCATTCACACACGGGGCCTCCGTTTATAGTCTCATCTGAAGGACTTTTGGGGCAGTGCAGCCAGTGCTGATATTACCTCCAGGGTAAAATTCCCTGAAATGAGCACTTCCGGAGTGGCTTGATCCTGGGCCCTCAGATTATAATCACAGTGCCCAAACCACTAGGCTTTCTCTACCCCCACACTGGTTAATAATTTTGAATGTTCTTACACACACTTGCACCTGTTGTTTTTTTTATAGTACTATTAAATTCCACAGTCCCTCATGGGGGCACCAGGAGCCTGTCAGAATAAACAGCATCCCCACTTTCTAGAAATTCTGTGCATGGAATTCCCTCTTTTCTATCCCTTTCTTTCTCTCCCCCCCCTCCCCCCCCTGTCACCTTCTTCCTGTGTATTTTCTGCCTTCTTGGTCCATTCTCCTGCCTTTTTTTTTCCAGGACTCAAAGAAACAACAATTCTCTCCCACGTCAAAGTGGGATGCGCTGGGTCTGACTCGACAAGTGGTTTAACAGCAGCGCAATGCATTTTTGCTCATATAACAAGACAACAATAGCTGCTGTCTGAGCGTTAATGAAGAAGGAGAAATTTTCAGACGAAGAAGAAATTTTCAGACGAAGAAGAAATTCTACAGTAACCCCCAAAATTTTGCTTTTAAATTCTAGAAGTGACGAGCGACTTACCTGTGGCTATGGGCAGTGTGCACTTGTCAGACACCCGACGTCTCAACGGACCCCCACCCCCACCACCACCTCCACCACCACCACCTCCACCCTTGCTGCCCCCAGAGCCGCTCTTGGAGGGGGGGCGGGTGGGGGGGAGGGACAGGCGGGGCTGGGGGAGGAGGAGGGGGGACTGGGAGGAGGGGGGGTGGGGCAGGGGAAGGGGCACCATGGGGGAGGGGACGTTGGGGAGGAAGGGGGGGGTGGAGAAGGGGGGCAGGAGCGGATGCTTGGGGAGGAGGAGCGCGCTCTGAAACAAGACAGACACAGTGGGTGGTGAAAATCATGTGTGAGTGGTGTCAAAATCATGTCAAGTTATTTGTCTTTTTTTTTTTTTTTTTTTAAAAACACTGAAACTGTAAAATATCAGTGATTTGCTACCTCCCCCCCCCCCTTCCTCTCCTTTACACAAATCTAAAGTGGAACACACACGCATGCACATATGCACATGCATGCACATACACACACGCATGCATGCACACACGCGCGCGCATGCACATATGCACACACATGTACCCCGTACCCCGTTTGGACCCAAAACTTTTTCCCCATCCATTAGACCCTGAGTGGTGGTCTGGGCGCTAGTCTTTCAGATGAGACGATAAACCGAGGTCCTGTGTGTTACAAATCACTATTTAGCGCACGTAAAAGAACCCACGGCAACAAGGGGGTTGTCCCTGGCAAAATTCTGTAGAAAGAAGCCACTCTGATAGGGAAACAAATACACTTGCATGCAGGAAAAAGAAAAAAAAAATGGGTAGGCGCTGCACATGTGGCGACGCGCTCTCCCCGGGGAGAGCAACCCGAATTTCACGCAGAGAACTCTGCGTGACATAAAGTGGTACAAAATACAAAAAATACAAAATGTACACACACACACACACACATGCACGCACTCACACGTGCGCACGCACACACACACACACACACATACACACACAAAAACTAAAATACGCCTTTATACCTTCCAGGATAACAATCATAAAAGAAATTTAAAAAATTAAATTCTTTCCCCAAGAAATCCTGCAATGCCATACTGCTGCAGCCTAGAATCAACACTGCAATAGCTAAAGTAGCTGCAGCAGTAGCAACAGCAGTAGGAGCAGCAGTAGCAGAAACAGCAGTAGCAGAAACAACAACAGCAGCAGTAGCAGCAGAAACAGCAGCAGCAGAAACAGCAGCAGTAACAAAAGCAGCAGCAGCAGAAACAGCAATGGTAGTAGCAGTAGCAGCATTACTGGCTGCAACAACAACAGAAGTAGCAGCAGCAACAGGAACAACATCAGCAGCAATACTAACAACAAGCAGCAGCAGCAGAAACAGCAATGGTAGCAGCAGCAGCAGCAGCAGTAGCAATAGTGGCTACAACAACAACAACAACAGAAGCAGCAGCATTAACAAGAACATCAGCAGCAACACTAGCCACAAGCAACAGCAGCAGAAACAACAGTAGATGCTCTCTGCCAACCCTCAGCTTACCGGATCAGGTTTGCGTTCTTTCTTGGTGGGCTTCAGTGGGGGAGGGAGAGGAAGAGGAACCGATCTGACGTGAGGAAGCGATGAAGATGACGTGTGCACTGCTGCTGCTGCTGCTGCTGCTGTTAACGATAATGACGACGATGATGACGACAAGGATGATGAGGACGAGGAAGGCGACGACGATAATAAAGTGGAAGCTGCTGCAGTGGAAGGAGGGGGAGGAGGTGGGGGAGGGGGGAGGAGGGGGAGGTTTGGAAGTCTTGAGGTGCAGCATCATGGCTTCCAGCAAGTCCTTCTCCTTGTTCAGCTGTGGAAGACAACAACGTCCATTGTTTGTATGTGGAAGACAACAATATCCATCGTTTGTATGTGGAAGACAACATCCATTGTATGTGGAAGACAACAATATCCATTGTTTGTATGTGTAAGACAATATCCATCGCTTTTATGTGGAAGACAACAATATCCATTGTTTGTGTGTGGAAGACAACAACATCCATTGTTTGTGTGTGGAGGACAACAATATCCATTGTTTGTATGTGGAAGACAACAATATCCATTGTTTTTATGTGGAAGACAATAATATCCATTGTTTTTATGTGGAAGACAATGATATCCATCGTTCGTATGTGGAAGACAACAATATCCATCGTTTGTGTGAGGAAGACAACAACATCCATTGTTTGTGTGTGGAAGACAACAATATCCATTGTTTGTATGTGGAAGACAACAATATCCATTGTTTCTCTGTGGAAGACATCAATATCCATCGTTTGTATAAAGTGGAAGACAACAATGTCCATTGTTTGTATGTGGAAGACAACAATATCCATTGTTTGTACGTGGAAGACAACAATATCCATCGTTTGTATTCAGTGGAAGACAACAATATCCATCGTTTGTATTCAGTGGAAGACAACAATATCCATTGTTTGTATGTGGAAGACAACAATATCCATTGTTTGTACGTGGAAGACAACAATATCCATCGTTTGTATTCAGTGGTAGACAACAATATCCATCGTTTGTATTCAGTGGAAGACAACAATATCCATTGTTTGTATGTGGAAAACAATAATATCCATTGTTTGTATGTGGAAGACAACAATATCCATTGTTTTTATGTGGAAGACAACATCCATTGTTTGTATGTGGAAGACAACAATATCCATTGTTTGTATGTGGGAGACAACAATATCCATCGCTTGTATGTGGAAGACAATGATATCCATTGTTTGTATGTGGAAGACAACAATATCCAGTTTGCATGTGGAAGACAATGATATCCATTGTTTGTATGTGGAAGACAATATCCATTGTTTGTATGTGGAAGACAATGATATCCATTGTTTCTATGAGGAAGACAACATCCATTGTTGTATGTGGAAGACAACAATATCCATTGTTTCTATGTAGAAGACAATATATCCATTGTTTGTATACAACAACTAAAAGGATTGTTTGTGTATACAGATATATGTATGTACATGAATAAAGGAAACAGCCTGCAAGATTTCAGGAACACAAACACACACACACACACACACACACACACACACACACACACACACACACACACACACACACACACAGAGTCCAAACTCTACACAAAAGTTATGCGCACGCACACACATACACACACACACACCTGCATACCCACCAAACGCAAACACCCACATATACAAACACAAAAACTCATATTGGAAGATAAGAGACACAGCAGCAAGCCGAGACAAGCAAATAAACCAACCAACACACCCTTAGGGACAGACGCCAGTCCTTAATGTTTGCTAGACGCTGCCGTCTACACTTAAATACACAAAACATAATGAGGTCGCTCCGGTGCGCAATATCTCTTCCTTCTATAATTTTTTTTTTTTTTTTTAAATCTCTTCCTTCCACTTCCAAACACGGTTTAAGTCAACACCCTTTCTTCATTATCAGATCCCAGCGTCAATAAAATATGTGTCATGTATGTACACACACACACGCGCAACCTCATATTCAACCCAGAAGACTGGGGATTTGAATATATATAAATAAAGCAACCACCAACTTTTTCTTCTTTTTTTTTTAACCTTTTCCCTACAGGGTGCCCACTACTGGGCAACCAACCATCTCCTATGTAACACCCACATATGTGTATGTGCTCATTTTTAGCCATCGCATCCTGACTCAAGGGAAAGTGTCTAAACACAACACCTGTGTGCATGCAGTGTGGGGGGTGGGGGGTTTGGGTTGTTTTTGTTGGAGTTTTTTGTAGCTGAATTTGTCCTCCATTCCTACCAAAGGGGGCGGGATAGCTCAGTGGTCAGAGCGCTCGCTTTCCCCTAGTCAAGTTAAGCGGCGTCAAGCATGGTTGCCAACTGAGTGAGTGATCGTTTGCATTGGCTACAGTACAGTCCCCCCCAGTTCACCCAGCTACAAATGGGTACCTGCCCTTTGTAGGGTCAGGGAAGGTAAAGCAGCGAGGAAGAGGAGGTGGGCGCCACCCTCAATATGCTGGCCCCTAGAGAAGCTGAGGTCTCTGATGCCTCACTCCCCTATGACCACCTTGGTTATGGGACACCTTACCACTATGGTGAAAAAACGGCCAACTGATGGTTCATACCTGAGCCTCCAGCTGGGTGACCAGTTCCACCTGCACCCTGGCCTGAGCTTTGCTGCGGTCGTCCACTCGGTGCTCCTGCTGCACGTGTCTGCACAAACACACACACATTGTCCTTGTTATAAAAGAAAAAAGTTAAAATAACAAAAATAAATAAAATAAACACACACCATCCAGTCCCCATCAATACATACAGGCCTTCTTATACACATGAACACACACACTACCAGTCCTGATCAATACATAGACACCTTCTTATACTATGATAATTATACTGTGTGACCACATCACTATCTTCCACCTCTTTACTTCCTCACCACCCCCCTTCCTTCAATTCTCTCCTCCCAACCCAGCTTCCAACTCCCCTCCCCAACATCAAGTGTGATTGATATCAACTCAATTCAAATATCTCCATTGCCACTGTCATCATCCCATCTCTCTCTCTCTCTCTCTCTCTGTTAAGTTCTACAATCTCCTGTAGTCCTCCCAGACCACTGATCTCAGTGATGTTGGCAATGTAGGATGTTGGTGGTCTACCTTCTTCCCTTCTGCCCTCAACAACACCTTAGCTTGGAGAACTGTCGTCATCATAAGATTTCTATGTGTGTTTCTGTTTGGGTTATAGTATTGTGATAATAAGGCAGGCAGAAAAATGCAATATCAAAGGAGAAAAAAGTACATCTCAGTCAAAAACAGTGTTTCATAAAATCACCAATGTTCTACATGGACAATCTTAATTAACTCTTTCAGTGCCTGTAGGCCATCAACTGATGTCTTACATACAGTGCCCCCCCCCCCCCCTCTCCCCCTCCAATGCTATAAGACAATCAGCCACTGATATCCTGCACTGAGTCTAATTCTGAATGCCAGAATAGGTCTTCACTATCAAAACAGCTGAAAGATAAGACCAGACACAGAAACCTTTAGCATTCTAAAAAATAGAGAAGTTTCTTTTCGGTGTCTCTTGTAGTCTTTGCAGTAGAATGCTTTGTAAATTATTGTTGCCTCAATGCCTCTGTGTGTGAGTGTGTAAGAGGAGAGAAAGAGGGGCAGGGGGACAGGGGGACAGGGGACACAGAGAGAGAGAGAGAGAGAGAGAGAGAGAGAGAGAGAGAGAGAGAGAGAGAGAGAAGAGAGAGAGAGAGAGAGAAGAGAGAGAGAGAGAGCAGAGAGAGAGACAACTAAGTGATGTCAAATCATGGGGAAGACATATGTGTACTAACTATCGTGCATGTATCATAATGCACATGGGCAGAGAAATATCTGTACATACACATATCTACATGGGTCTCCTTTCTGTCTGTACATTGTGAGAGATAGGAAGTATGGTACACAAGTGCCAATGGGTAGTTACTATAGTATGAGAAGAGAGGGGAGGTGGGGGGAGAGAGAGAGAGAGAGAAGAGAGAGGAGAGAGAGAGAGGAGAGAGAAGGAGAGAGGAGAGAAGAGAGAGAGAGAGAGAAGACAGACAGACAGACAGACAGACAGACAGACAGACAGACACACACACACACACACACACCACTAGAAACAGACACAGAGACAAAGAAATAGAGATAGAGAAACCAAGAGATCTCAACAAAGAAGCGTGCACGCACGTGCGCGCGCGACACACCCACACACACAGAAAAAGACAGATACAGACAGACAAGAGACAGAACAGACAAAAGACAAACAAGACAGACAGACAGACAGACAGACAAGAGAGAGACAGACAGACTCTCTCTCTCTCAAACACACACACACACAGAGGGCAGCTAGGGCGGGCAGGGGTCAGTGACTGGTTGTCCCCTGAACAGACCCAACAATGGGCCGACATCCTGTTGATTCAAGGAGTTAGGTACATACACAGGAAAAGGCCTGTTGTTGTTGTTACGTGTACCACTGACACCAGGCCAAATGGACACTCACACACTCTCACTCACACTGAGCAAACAATGCAAAGGTTGCAACACACACACACACAGCACCACCACACACACACAGCATACACACACACACCACACACCATCACACACACATCACAACACACACGACACACGCAACACTAACACGCATGCAAGCACACACAGAGTCACACACACACACACACACAACACGCACCCACCACACAGCATGCAACACACACAGAGCCCTCACACAACACACACACACAGACACACGCATCCACGCGCACACACACACACTTTCTATTTCCCCTGCTGTCAGCAACAACCCTGTCAAAACAAATACATGTCACCAATACCACCACCACCAATCACCACCACCACACCACCACCACCCCTTACCCTGCAACTTTCCATCCCCTTCCCCCCCCCCCCCCCCCCCTCCTCCACAACCTAGCTTTGCTTTGGCCCTGGTGTCCTTCACATCAAAATCCCACATCAACCACAACCAACACTGCCCCCCCCCCCCCCCCCCCCCCCCCCCCCCCCCCCCCCCCCCCCCCCCCCCCACCAAAAAAAAGTGGGCAGGCCAATATGGAAGTTTGAAAAATGGACAGGAAAACTCAACAATGATCTTTTAAACCAAAAAAAAAAAAAAAATCCCCCTAATAAAAAAAAGTCATGCATAAAGCTTGTTGTTCTAATTATGTAGATCCTATTCCGTCTACATCATTAATTATAATTTATATGAAAGTAGATAGGAGTGACCTATCACAATAAGAGATTGGAGAGGGGGGAGGGGGGGGGGGAGAAGGAGAATCATAAACACACTAAGTATATATTGTGCAATGCATCCACATACACACACACAAACACATACACAAACCACACACACACACACACACACACATGCACACCATACATGCCCACAATTAAAACGGGTTATACATTTTGGCAGGGTGAAGGGAATTTCAGATGTTGAAGGCAGGGACAGATAGGAGATGGAAACAGAAGGCGAAAATCTCAGGTTTGAAATAAGCGGTCTTGAAGTTGGATTGATTTGAAAGTGTCATAAGTAGGCTCTTGCCGAAGAGAGAGAGGGAGGTCATTTCAGTTGCCGTAGAGAGAGGGGGAGGTCATTCCAGTTGCCATAGAGAGAGGGGGAGGTCATTTCAGTTGCCGTAGAGAGAGGGGAGGTCATTCCAGTTGCCGTAGAGAGAGAGGGAGGTCATTCCAAATCGATGGACCAGAAGAGAGATAGAGCAGTGACCAATGGTAGATAGGTTGAATCTAGGTATTCTTATTCTTACGGTTGTCAAAGCTTAACCGTCTTAGCCCGTTGCGGCCGCAGCCGCCCGTAACAGCACCTGCTGCTAGATCCGTTGCGGCCGTAGCCGCCCGTTGGTCCTGACCACTGGGCAGTACTTTTCCATCACACACATACCTCGTGGTTCTCACACAATGTGTCTGAAATTTGGTGGGGCGATGCAGGGAAGGTTTCAGATGGTGCAGTGATAAATTTAGACCACTAACAGTGTGTACTTGGGAGGGAAGGAAGAAAGCAAGGCTGGCGATAGAAACGCCTTTCACTCATAACGCGTGGCGAAAAAAAATGGCGTCTTCGTTGGTAGCAGACGATTCATCTAACTAACTAGACAATAAAATGAACGTGTTTGCATTGGAAGTAGAAAAAATTCAATGATAAATATTAAGTGAGTCAGAATAAAAAGCTGACGGGGGAGAAGAGAAAGGAAATAACGCAGTTAGAGAGAAGAATGAACCCGACTACACGGCACATTCCTGCAAAGTGTGGCGACCTGTGCTACCCACACACTGTGGAGAAATTTGACGGGGGGGGGGGGGGGGGGGGAGGGGGGAGGTCCGCAGTATAAACGCCAGAAAATATGACGCCTTTTGTCTATTTTCTAGTTAATACCACACTTTTTATTTGAAACTCAACGACAGATTTGCTGATGACGAAAATACCGAGAAGGAAAAGAAATAGACCTCAAGTCTGCCAAGATGCCACAGGTGACAGCGATAGGTACACCCCCCCGACACATCCACATTTTGTGCTTTCTGTGATGTGATGTGTCCCTGTGCCATCACTATGACTACTTTAAAGGCTATCACGATTAAAATTTTGTAGAATTACAGAAGTTCTGTGTTGTTTCATGTTTGTCACACCTGTGTGGTGACACTGGTGACAATGTGACACTTATGTACAATATTACACTTCTGTGCACTTAACAAACATGTGGTAAGACATAGACATCTGAAATGCAGTATATAGGTAAGATATTGATTGAATATTCCTTGTTTTCAAAAGACAAAAAACCAGTTAAACAAAAAGTATGCCTCATCAAGACATATAAAACAATAGGTGTTATGAGGACATTGTGTGACACATCCTTGAAGTACAATTGCACACAAACATTAATAAACACGTTAGCTAGGCATCAGTTCTTTATTCAACACTTACATGTATGAATTTGTGTCTATTCCATATATATTTTGCTGGTTTATTGTATACAACATACTTTTACCTGTGATTGGTGACAAATAAGGTGACAACGACACGACATTTTGTGACCAGACATGTAAACTTGTCTTAAAATGCAAGTACAAAGATATATCTAGCTTGTGACAAAATTTCAGCTTGATAGCTTGTCATGCACACAGACAGTTGTCTCAGGAGTAGACTATGTCAGTTTGGGGTAGAAAACTTTAAAAGAATTCAAAATCTACAGGCAGTTTAGCTCTGTAGAATTCAACAACAAGAGGGTTAATACTAAAGTGAGAGCTTCAATCTTTTGATATCTACTAACCCAACATGCTATTCATAAGCTCAAAAATTTTTGGGCTTTGTATTTTTTATGATTTTTTTTTTACAAACCATTACAAATGGGCCATCCATGGGGGAAAAGCAAGGGAGAGAACTGGCCGTCCCGAGCGAAGTGAGTTAAGGACAAGCGTACTCACTTGACAAAGAAAGCGAAGTCGTCACAGCGTGCCTCACAGCCTGGCCACTGACACATGTTATGGCTGTACAGTGCCGTGTTGGAAGGAATGTCTGACGATGATGCCGAGGGTGACGATGACAATGACGACGACGATGAGGACCCTTTGATGGTTATGCTGCCACTGCTCTTTTCTGCCATGGAGCCTGCAACAAGAATGGCTGAGTGTGAACACTTACACAGAACCGGCTTCTCTTGATGCAATGCGACATCTCTGAATTCGGAATGCAGCTACCTTAATGGTGTGTGTGTGTGTGTTCAAAGACTAAGTCAAGTCAAAGTCAAACTTTTTTTTCCCAGATAGCACATTGAATAAGCAATGCAATTGCTTTTTTTCATCAAGCCATCCATCTAAGGGGGGGAAAAAGTGTGTGTGTGTGTGTGTGTGTGTGTGTGTGTGTGTGTGTGTGTGTGTGTGTGTGTGTGTGGTGTGTGTGTGTGTGGTGTGTGTGTGTGTGTGTGTGTGTGTGTGTTCTGTGTGTGTGTGTCTGTGTGTGTGTGTGTCTGTGTGTGTGTCTGTCTGTCTGTCTGTGTCTGTGTGTCTGCCTGTCTGTGTTTGGGAGGGGGGGGAGGGGCGGTTTCCACAGGCAAATATCTCACCACTGGTGAACCTTGGAGCTCTAGCTAATACAAACACAAATAACATGCAATACGCATGCAAGAATGTACACATATAATTATATGCCACACACAAACTGATTCACACACCAGCACAGTGCCCCACACAAGTGTGCTCTCAGAAACTGACAATCCGAATCAAAGCCACAGAGGAGGAGAAAGTTGGGAAAAGTGAAGCACCAAAGCATGATTCCTAAGCGAATTAAGAGAAGAGAATAGGAAAAGGTAGGATAATATAAAAGAGGGGAAAATAGAGAAAGAAGGAGAGAGAAGAGGAGAGGACAGAAAAAAAAAAGAGAAAGAGGAGAGAAGAAATGAAAAGAGAAAAGAGAACAGGAAAGAAGAGAGGAGAGGAGAGGGGAGGGGAGGGGAGGGGAGGGGAGGGGAGGGGAGGGGAGGGGAGGAGAGGAGAGGGGAGGAGAGGAGAGGAGAGGGGAGGAGAGGAGAGAGGGGAGGAGAGGGGAGGAGAGGAGAGGAGGAGAAGAGAGGAGAGAAGAGAAGGATAGTAGACAATAGGAGAGGAGAGGAGAAGAGATAAGAAGAGAAGAGAGAAGAGGAGAAGAGAAAAAAAAGAAGAGAGAAGAAGAGAGAAGAAGAGAGATGAGATGAGAGAGAAGAAAAGAAAAAAAAGAGGAGAGAAGAGACGAGAGAAGGAAAAGTGAAGTGAAGAGAAAAGAAGAGAACAGAAAGAAAAGAAGAGAAAAAAGAGAAAAGAAAAAAAGAAAAGAAAAGAAAAGAAAAGACTAGAGAAACAAGAAGAGAAAAAGAGAAGAGAAAAACAAGACAGAGACATTTAATTAACATGTCCAGCTGTGAAGTAAA
>CM060332.1:47488923-47508923 GCA_030674155.1 Stramonita haemastoma | reverse complement strand
TGTCTGTATGCCTGTGTGTGTGTCTCTGTCTGTGTCCGATTTTCTTGATTGATGTATTTACCGTTGCGGGAAGCATAACACGTGTATAATATCCGTTTCGTTTGAAGTGGGGGGTGGGAAAAAACAATGATTCAAAGTATATACAAGCGGAGTAGAGAGACTGGCTTTATGTCAACGTGATATACGACAGACAGTAGTGTAGACACTATGACGTCAATCCCATGGCTCCGTAAAGCATGGGTTCGAATCTCGGCCGCGTCATCTGGCGGATTAATTTTAAGGGAAAGGGTTTGTCTACGATCTACCGAGCCAACTTAAAGTGCAGACCTGCCAGTGCCTTGATTACCTACGCGGCTATGTTTGTTGGCATGCAAAAGATGAAAGTTATGTGCACCTTGAAGATTCCCTGTAATTCATGTTAGTGTTCTACTCTCTCGAAAAGCGGAGCGGGTTTTAACATGTTTGCAAGATGTTGTGCGTGTGTTTGCACGCGGGACCTCGGTTTATGGTCTCACCCGGAGGACTTTTGGGGGGAGTGGAGTCGGCACTGATGTTAACTCTAGAGGAAAAATCCTCTTGAACGAGATTCGAACCCGGGTCAACAGACTACGATCGCATCATTCTTTTGTGTGTGTGTGTGTGTGTGTGTGTGTGTGTGTGTGTGTGTGTGTGTGTGTGTGTGTGTGTGTGTGTGTGTGTAGGGGGAAGGGGAGGGGGGTCGTTTTTAGTCATAGTGCGATAATGGGGGTTTTCCGCGTAGTCAGGGTTTAAAGAATGTCCGAGAGATTAGCTGGACTATACCAGGCCTATACAGCAGTGACGTGGCCTTTGTGGAATGCTGCTGATTCGCTTAGTTATAGACATGACACACTGTTCAAACAGGTGATATGAGAGATTTGTCGTCCCGCAACAATAAAGATGACGTCTTGTTTATATGGGGGCGGGATAGCTCAGTGGTCACAACATTCCCTTTCCCCAAGCCAATGTTAAGCAGCATCGGGCGTGGTTACTTAGTGGATGGGTGACCGTGTGCGCGCTTTGGCTTCAAGTACAGTCCCCAGTTCACCCAGCTGTAAATGGGTACCTGCCTTCTTTAGGGACAGCCGGGAAGGTAAAGCAGGGAGGGAGAGGAGATGGGCGCCACCCTCAATATGCTGGCCCCTGGAGAAGCTGAGGTCTCTGATGTCTTGCTTCCCTACGACTACATAGGTTATGAAACACCTTTACTTTTTTTTGCGTTTTAAAAAAAACCAAAACTGTGGTAGACACCTACTTAATGATGTGTGTTATTCATTTGTTTATGGATTTTAAAAAATTCATTGTTTTTCATTTGTGTAGGTAAAGGTGTCCCATAACATATGTGGTCGTAGGGGAGCGAGGCGTCAGAGACCTCAGCTTCTCTGGGGCCACATGTTGAGGGCGAGCAAACGTCTCTCATCCAATTGACCGAGGTCAGACCTCAGCTTAACTGGTGGATCTCTACATTGAATGTAGGCGAGCAAATCGTCTCTCATCCAATTGGTAACCAGATTTTCGACTGCTTACGTGGTTTTTAAATGAATTATAGTGTTTTCTTAGAAACAGATTTATGTGTTAGTTTGTTATTAATAGGTTCATGATTATTGTGTATGTGAATATGTTGTGTATTTTCAGGAGAGAGAGAGAGAGAGAGAGAGAGAGAGAGAGAGAGAGAGAGAGGAGAGAGAGAGAGAGAGAGAGAGAGAGAGATACATGAATGAATGAATGAATAATCTATCTTTAGAGGGTTACGAGTAAGTATTACATACTTTTTTCATCTGGCCCTTGCCCTGATGAGGGAATATAGCTAAGAAAAAAAAATTAGTTTAAAAAAAAAAGAGAGAGGGGGGCAGGAGAGGGGAGGATGAAAGAGAGAAAGTCATGTATAATATACACTCATGGCTGTTTTGCCGAAGGGAAGCCAATCCTCTTAGGTTAAAGACTGTTTGGAAGAAGAAAAAATCGTTGGTTGCTTCATCAAATATTTGTGGATCGGTCTTTGGCCCTCTGCTTAGCGATGTGCCTGCAGGGCCTGTGTGTGTGTGTGTGTGTGTGTGTGTGTGTGTGTGTGTGTGTGTGGTGTGTGTGTGTGTGTGTGTGTGTGAGAGAGAGAGAGAGAGAGGAGAGGAGGAGAGAGAAGAGAGAGGAGGAGAGACGAGAGAGAGAGAGAGGAGAGAGAGAGAGAGAGAGACTGGACAAATTGGAAAACGTATCGGTATGGATTTTAACTTGTGGGTATAACTGTGAAAAAAAAAAAAACACGCACGTGCTGCTGCGCGCGCATTCAACAACCAGAAACCACCACCACCATGACCACCACCAACACACAACAACAGCAACTAAAATCTTTGATTTGTACACTTTGTTTATATTCGTTTGTTCACACGTCAGCGCAAGTCTTCTTCAGGTTGTTTAATGCAGATGATTAGCTATGTACATACCCCTTCAAACTTCCCCCCCCCAACCACCACCCCCCCACACACACACCTTTCCCGTCAGACATCACTAATTAGTGGAAGGACGTTAAACTGAAGAACTAACTTCTTCAGGTTTGAGTCATAACTATACTACCTCGAAAGCGTGCATAATCCATTGCCTTTTATCAAACTTTAATTTTCTGACCTTGGCAATTAACAAAGGATGATTGATTTGATTCGATGACGTGTCTCAGCAATGATGATGATTGCTCACTGAGGTTCGAAGAAGGCGGTGAGTAATGACTGCAGCAGCAACAACAGCAGCACAGCAGCAACAGCAGCAACTACAACAACAACAGCAGCAACACAATTGGGTCGGAAAGGGGCAAGAGGGATTAGAACGTTAATTCTTTCGCATCACCGCTCGCTCGGGGTAGCTAGAGCACACGTGTTTTCCTGAGAGGGGTAACAACCCCCCCCCCTACCACCACCATTCACCCACCCCCAGCCACGAGACTAACTAGCGCACGTGCAGGGCTGGCAACACACGTGCGCAAGCGGCACTGACGCATATTGGGACAACAAAGACACTAGGGGTTGAAGGTAGCTAGCTGCCTTAGCAAGACATCCACAAATCTTTCTGAGAAATTGATCCACACCACACACCACCGATGTGCATTATTCTCCTTTGCCAAGGGTGGCTGTGCCGCCGTAAACAAGCTAGAATTGAAATGTCCGATTCCAGACAGGGTGGGTGGTTGTAAGAGTTCTTCTTGCCAATTAGGCCGGAAATTGCCGCGGAATTTATAGCGCATGCGCAGATTACTTCTTCCCCTGGCGTCGTTTTGGTAATTTTGGGGGAAAGAGTGTGCGTCTTTTTTCAAGCATCGAACAGCGATTTTCAGAATATAGGTTTTTTTGTGTTTGGGTATATGAAAATAGTATTGTTGTGGGATATGGTGTGTGTGTGTGTGTGTGTGTGTTTGTGTGTGTGTGTGTGTGTGTGTGTGTGTGTGTGTGGTGTGGGTGTGTGTGTGTGTGTGTGGTGAGAGAGAGAGAGAGAGAGAGGAGAAATAATTATTTCCCTGGCTCCTCTTAGTGCAGTTGCTGGAATTAGGAATTGACATATTAATAAATATTATATCAAGCATCAGAATCAAACACTTTTCAGAGGGTTTTTTTTTCTCTTAGAAGCACCTTTCTTGATTTATTTATATCACAGTCCTTTTTTTTGGCTGTTTATCTCTTGTCAGTTCTACTTTTCTTTATTTTTGCTTTTAAAAAATAGATAAAATATAAATCAAGCCGGAGATGTTGGTTCTCAGGGGGTAAAGCAGAAGTGTTGCAAGAATTTTGCATTGGCCGGTTTGTATGTCAGTGTTTTAACTCGATTTCACATCTTGCTTTGCTAACAATATAAGAGACGTCTCGGAGAAAGTTAAGATGAGTGGACTGCTGAAATAAAATCTCATAACAAAAGATATTGAATCATGCAGAGGGGGAGGGGAAGGAGAGGTGATAAGGAGCGAGGGAGTTTTACAGATGCGATTTTGGACAGATGAGATTTGGGGACAGGCATTCCAAGATCGAAGTCCAAACTGTAACTGTCAGATGACTTTGAACCCAGTGCTCGCGGAGTATACTCCCTATTTGAACAGCTTTCTCACACCAACTCCCCTTCTTCACCACATCGCATAAATATATTTACGTACGAAATTCAACATGATAAACCCACACAAGAGGACGGGACAGCTCAGTGGTCAGAACACTCGCTTTCCCCCAGCCAAGGTTAAGCAGCATCGAGCGTGGTCGCCAATTGGATGGGTGACCGTTTGTGCGCCTTGGCTTCAGTACAGTTCCCTCAGTTCACCCAGCTTAAATGGGTACCTGCCCTCTTTAGGGTCAGGGAAGGTAAATGCAGCGAGGGAGAGGAGATGGGCGCTGCCCTCAACATGCGGCCCCTAGAGAAGCTGAGGTCTTGATGCCTCGCTCCCCTATGACCACATAGGTTATGGGACACCTGTACCTTTACCTTTACCTGAAACCCACACAGTGAAGGAAATACGGCCACAGGTCTGTGTGTGTGTGCTGGGCTCAAGACAATCACCCGGTCCCATACTGCTGATAAAGCGTGTGTCGCCAGTCCCTCACTAATCACGTTTGATTTCACTTGGTTTTGTTTAAAGTCTGTCCTGCTTGGTGATAACAGAGTTATCAGCAATGTTCAACACTGTCCCACGCCCTATGTGTATCGTTGATAACGCAGTTACTGTGGTTATTACACTGTCAGCTAGTTAGTTACCCGTGTTCTGTCTGTCGGATCGTCTTTGGGTGGTATGTGACAGGTGACACAGAGGTTGGTTGGTCTGTCTGTCTTTCTTCCACCTCTCGTCTGAAGAGAGAGAGAGAGCAGGGAGAGAGAGAGAGAGAGAGAGAGAGAGAGAGAGAGAGAGAGAGAGAGAGAGAGAGAGAGAAACGAACACTCCATTTGTATTGTGGCAGCGATGTAATTAACAATCAGTGTTCAGAGAGAGAGAGAGAGGAGAGAGAGATGAGAGAGAGAGAGAGAGAGAGAGAGAGAGAGAGAGGAGAGAGATAGAGAGAGAGAGAAAGTTTGTGTGTGTATGTGTGTTGTTGTATTGTGTGTGTGTGTGTGCGCACGTCGTCATTTCCGTCTTTTCTCTCTGTGTGTCTGTCTCTCTCTCTTTGTATGTATTATTGTGTTGTGTTTGTATATGTTTGTTTTGTGTGTGTGTTTGTGTAGTTGTATCGTTTTCTCTTTCTCTCCCTCTTCCAGTCTTACACTTACAGAAACATGGCCATTCATACACTTGTAGTTCTAAACATAGACCTTCTTACTTTTACAGAAACGTGGCCAATATTACACTCACAGAAACATGGCCATTTACAGAGACATGGTCATTCATACATTTACAGAAGGATGGCCATTCTGACACAAAAGGGTGGCCAGAAACATGGCCATTCTGACACAGAAGGGTGGCCAGAAACATGGCCATTCTGACACAGAAGGATGGCCAGAAACGTGGCCGTTCTGACACAGAAGGATGGCCAGAAACATGGCCAGTCTGACACAGAAGGATGGTCACAAACATTGCCATTCTGACACAGAAGGATGGCCAGAAACATGGCCATTCTTTCACTGACAAAGACATGGCCATTCTAACACAATACACATAGATGACGGATTATGCCTCCTCATTCAGATTGAGGACCTCTTTTTGACGACCTCCTTAAAAGGAATACAGTTAGGTCCACTTTTTTGTTTTTGTTTTACAGTGCTGTTATCAGGAGGAAATCTTTCTCCGATCCAACTATTATTCCCTTGTATGAAAAGTAAAGTGTCTTGCTGCGTCCTCTCCATTTTGTTGCCCCAGTTTTATGCTTCATCTTGAAAGCGAGCCTGTCTGGGCTTGTGAAAGGGTTGATGGCTTGATGATTGATACATGTCTGAGTGTGTGTGTATACATGTACAGCCCCGATTTTTCTCTCCCCGATGTATGCGGCGTATAAGTGGATGTTGCTTACTGTTCCAAACAGCTTCAGATGAGATTGTCTTGACTGTGGTAGTGGAGTGGGTTAGACGATGGCTTTCTTTCGTCTGTCGTGTCTTGTCTGCTGTTGCGTCTCTGTCTCTGCATGTTTTGATTCTTTGACTGGTTTTTTTGTGATTGTACTGTTGTCTTCTTTTTGTCTGTGTCTTTGTCTCTCTCGACGTGTTTTTTTTTCTGATTTTTCTGTTCTTCATTTCTGAACTGTGCGTTTGTCTTGTACAGTGACTGGGTGACTATCCAGCATTGTTTGTACACTGTTTTCATTTGATCGTATCCTGGACGTCGTCGTAGCTTTTTTGTTGCTTCTCTATCACTGATCTAGTGTTTCTGCTGTTGTCTCGTTACTCTGTTTAGTTCAGAACGTGCGTATGTATAAATAAGCACAGTTGTAACAGTTACCAGACAAAGAGAAGATGCGACCGCAGTTTTGGATAACGCAGGTTCTAGTGTTGCGCTCTCACAGTAAGTTACTAGGGTGTGTAGCAGCAGATAAAACCGTGTAGTACCAGACTAGGTAGGCAGGAGTTATAGTGGTACATAGTCCACGTCAGGGTCGGTAGCTGGTGTAGTAGAGATTATAGTGATAGTAGTAAGTGATTAGTATAGTATGTAGAGATGTAGAGTGTGTTCCAGTTTGTCACAGCGTTTATCTTCTCCACCTACTTTCTTCTCACGGTAAGTGGGGCCCGCCGATAGTCATAATTATTATTATTCGGATGAGACTATAAACCGAGGCCCCGTGTGCGAACGCACGCAGAACGTCTTGCGCACACGTTAAAAACCTGTGCCGCCTTTTGGAAGAGCAGGCCGTTGTATGCCGGTAGGAGCGTTTAACAGCACCCCCCCCCCCCCCCCCCCAAACAAACAAACAAAAACGAAAAAAAAACAGCACGCACACAGGTATCGTGTTCAGACACCATCCCTTAGGACAAATCGAGTCCCCAGGGTGGTTCATGGCTGTAGGCCTATATATATGGCAACGTTCTGGCGGCTCCTGCGACGGCATTGGAACCATGTGTATCTGCAATTGCCTTTCCAGTGGACCATTCCAGCGTCGTGAAGAGATGGGGTCTGCTGCGTGGGTAACAGTTTGCCCTCCATACTTGCTTACCCAGGCTTTGGTCTCTAGAGCTGCCTGGAGCGAAACTCCATAGTTTCTCGAGACCAACGGATGCTTACCGAAAGGGGCCGACAGAAACGTTCAGGCAACCTATAATGATGATATCATTCAAATTCACATTCACATTCAAATACCTTGATATATATATAGACTCAAAACAGAAACATTTAAGTAGGTGGTTATGAGCAAAGGATTTAAAACTTAAAGGATAAAAATGATAGATAACAAAACATAATTATCGTCATTATATCTTACAGCACCATTCAGGATCAGCGCGTGTTATCCTGTGTGCAAACAGCACATTCATTTGCTTATAAAAGTTGCATATATTTGCATGCACGCGCATGTACACACGCATGATTTGCGATGTAGGATTTACTTTGATAGCTTATGAGGGGGGCGGGCCCCAGGGGTGTACAGACAAGTTGTAGAAATTGGCGCCATCCCTGAGAGGGAGAGAGAGAGAGAGAGAGAGAGAGAGAGAGAGAGAGGAGAGGAGAGAGGAGAGAGAGAGAGAGAGAGAGAGAGAGAGAGAGAGATTGAATGAATTCTATTTAAAGAGGGTTATGGCATAAGCAAACATGCTTTTTTACAACCAGCCCTCTTGGGTAAAGAAAACAAAAACCCAACAAAAAAACCTCTCAAACCAAACAACAAACTTTTTTTTTCAAAGAAAAAAAAACAAATCAAAATCATCCAAGATGTAAAGCAAACAAATTATTGTAAGAATAACAACTTGGAAAAACCAGACTGGAGAGAGGGAGAGACAGAGAGAGATTGGGGGGGGGGGGGGCTGTAGACGTGTATAGATAAACTGACTTAGCTTAAGCCTAGTGTCGTCTGCGACCGGGATAGGTAAGTAGTTCACACACTATACTGGAATGGCCCTAGTAGTAGTAGTAATATATTGCCTCCTTTTTTTTTTTGGGGGGGGGGGGGGATGGTTTAAATTTCGTGACCCACTTTTATTTTCATTAATGTAGTTGTGACCTGGTAAATCTGTTTGTAAAAGTTTTTTATTTCATTTTTTATAATCTATTTTTGTCTAGTCTTTTTTTTTGAAGAGGGGTTGGGAGAGAGGCGTGGAAGATTGAGGCGATAAAGGGGAAGGGAAAGGAGGGTTCTGTATTGAGGTTCTGTCTCTCTGTCTGTCTGTTGTCTGTCTGTCTGTCTGTCGGTCTCTCTTCTTCTCTGTCTGTCTCTCTGTCTGTCTGCTCTGTCTGTCTCTGTCTGTCTGTCTGTCTGTCTCTGTCTCTGTCTGTCTCTCTCTCTCTCTCTCTCTCTCTCTCTCTCTCTCTCTCTTTCTCTCTCTCTTCCTTCCCTATGTGTGTGTGTGTCTATCTGTCTGTCTGTCTGTCTGACTATCCCACGCCAGGCAGTACCCACTCACTCTTCCCCCATACCCACTGACATCTTAAGCTTGTTTGCTGTATACGTATCCTTCTTCTTATATCCACACTGTCAGCAATCACAAAACTCAACACAAACCGGGTTTGACAGAACAGGACGCTGGATGCCACCCATTGGCGGAGCTCTGCGCTGTTTTATTTATTTATTAAATTTTTTAATTTATTTATTATTTTATTTATTTATTTAATTCTTTTATATCGAGGATAATGGAATAAACACTCATGTGCTTTTTTTTTTGCTTTTTTTTTTTTTTCCATCCAGACCCCGTGTGTGTATGAACTTTTGTAAATATTGTCATCTGTTCCCACCGGCACACAGTGGCCTACTCTTTACGAAAAGCGGACCAGGATTTATAACGTGTGCGCACAATGTTCTGATGTTCTGATGTTTAGACTTTGCATACGTCCTGTCCTGTCATGCTCAGCAGTGCTGCCTGTCTGCTCTAATATTGATCATAATAAACTGGACTGGTGCCTACTAATACTTAGTCTGTGGGAGCTAATACTTAGCTGGGGGGACTAATACTTACTGGGGGGACTAATACTTAGCTGGGGGGACTAATACTTAGCTGGGAGGGAAAATCTTAGCTGGGGGACTAATACTTAGCTGGGGGGACTAATACTTAGCTGGGGGGACTAATACTTAGCTGGGGGGACTAATACTTAGCTGGGGGGACTAATACTTAGCTGGGGGGACTAATACTTAGCTGGGGGGACTAATACTTAGCTGGCCCCCTAACTGATGCCGATAATCGCTTGTGTGCACAGGGAAACAGGGTGGACTTATTTTCTCTTTGAACGTATCCCTCATTTGATTTTCTCCACAGCCCGCCACCCCCCAGTCAGGAATCTGGCGCCACGGGCAATTTTGGAAATAAAAATCGACAGGGAATGCTAAAGCTACAGTGGATAAGACTGATTTCAGTCCGTTTGGGGGTCTAAGACCGTTTGAATTAAGTCCTGTTTGGGGGTCTAAGACCATTTACTTTTAGTCCTGTTGGGGTCTAAGACCGTTTGATTTCAGTTCTGTTTGGGTCTGAGACCGTTTGATTTCAGTCGTGTGGGGGGTCTAAGACCGTTTGATTTTAGTCCTGTTTGGGTCTGAGACCGTTTGATTTTAGTTCTGTGGGGGGTCTAAGACCGTTTGATTTCAGTTCTGTTTGGGTCTGAGACCGTTTGATTTCAGTCGTGTGGGGGGTCTAAGACCGTTTGATTTTAGTCCTGTTTGGGTCTGAGACCGTTTGATTTTAGTTCTGTGGGGGGTCTAAGACGTTTGATTTCAGACGTGTTGGGGGTATAAAACCGTTTGATTTCAGTCTGTGGGGTATAAGACCGTTTTATTTCTGTAGGGTCAAAGACCGTTGGATTTCAGTCGTGTTGGGGTCTGCCGACTATAGCCGAGTGGTTTAGACCGTTTAATTTTTCAGGCTTGTGGGTCTCTAAAAGTCGCGAATTCCAATCTCAGCAGCGCCGCGGCGTCTGGTGATGGGGAGTTTCAGGGTCTCTCTGAGGTCGACTTTAAAATGCAGACCTGCCAGTGCCGTAATTCCTTTTATGTTGTGTTTTGTTGTTTTTTGTTTTTGTTGTCCTTCCTTGCACGTACGCCGTTTTGTTTTTGTCTTGTTTTCAGTTTTTTTGTTTTGTGTCTGCTGGAAACGGCCTTTGCGGTCGGCATGGCGGTAAAGAGCAGTAGTGAAAGAAGCGAGCATGTAATAATCCTTGGGGCCTATACTAGTACACAGGGAGTGATGAGAACTGCGCACCTGTCTGCCAGTGTGTAGGGCTGGCCTGCTCACACGCGTGTGCGCATGTATACACGCATGTGTACGCACGTAGACAGGTAAAACAGACAGACAGACAGACAGACAGACAGACAACAGACAGACGCACAACTCATGGCATGTAAAGAACACACACACACGCGCGCGGCGCACGCACACGTACACATACACATCATGAAATTACACACATACACACACACGCAACCACATACACACACACACACACACACACACACACACACACACACACACACACACACACACACACACACACACACACACACACACCACAGAGTAATACATACAACATAACGAATAGATGTGCTGGGAAAAAGGGAAGGGGGTAGGTGAGATGGGCAGAACATACCTGGCTTTCGTGGGGAAGGGTTTGTGGAGTGGTGGTGGTGGTGTGGTTGAGGAAGGGGGGTGCCTTGTACCTGCCAGTACCGATTCAGGGAACATGGGGGTAGGGGTGGGTCGGAGGGGGGGCAGGTGAAAGTGCAAGCCTAATCTCCTTCACCTGCATCGCCACCTTCAGCGCCACTGGCTCGCTGCCTCTGATCCGTGGCTTTTTTTCACCTTAGGTCAGGTATATAGGTATAGATAGCACTGTGTGTGTGTGTGTGTGTGTGTGTGTGTGTGGTGGGGTGTGTGGTGTGTGGTGTGTGTGGTGTGTGAGGGGGGTGTAGTATGTGTGTGTGTGTGTGGGGGGGGGGGTGTATGGGTGTGTGTGTGTGTTGTGTGTGTGTGGTTGTGGGTGGGTGTGGGTGTATGTGTGTGTAGGTGTGTGTGTGTTTGTAGGTGTGTGTGTATAATTGGGTGTGTGGGTGCATGTTGTGTGTGGATGTGTGTGTGGATGTGTGTGTAGGTGTGTGGTGTGGGGTGTCAGAGAGAGAGAGGGAGCACGAGAGAGAGAGGAGAGGGGAGGAGAGAGAGAGGAGGAGAGGAGGGAGGAGGAGGGAGGGAGGGAGGGAGGGGGAGGGAGGGAGGGAGGGGAGGGAGGGGAGTGGAGGGAGGGAGGGAGGGGGGGGGGGGGGGGGGGAGGAGGAGGGAGGGAGGGAGGGAGGAGGGACGGAGGGACGGACGGAGGACGGACGGACGGACGGACGGACGCGACGACGGACAGACAGACAGACAGACAGACAGACAGACAGACAGACAGACAGACAGACAGACCAGACAGACAGACAGACAGACAGACAGACAGACAGACAACAGACAGACAACGGTACGTACATTCCTATCTCTCTCGTGGGCATACATACATGATACATACATACATACAGAGAGGATAGCGATTCCACCGATTTGGTTTGGTTGGGGCTGTGGAGTGAATAAGTAAGTCTCCATACATACAGTACATATACAGTACAGTGGGTAGCGAGGTAAAGGTAGCCAGCCTAGATCTCTCTATCTAGGTTATGTATGTGCTGAGTGTGGATTTATGCGGGGAATCCCAGGGACACGAGCTGGCTCCAGACTGATGTGGGATGTGTGGTGTGTTGTGTTGTGTTTTGTTGTGTTGTGTTGTTGGGGATTTGATCCAGAATATGATATTGATGTGGATTGCATGGGGGGTTGGTTTTAGGGGAGTTGGAAGTTCAGACATCTGGCGAAATTTGGTTCTAAGTAGGTTTTTTATTTTGTATTTTGTACCGCTTTATGTCACAGTAGGTTTCTCTGCGTGATTGAAATTCGGGCTGCTCTCTCCCTGAGGAGAGCACGTCGCCACAAGTGCAACGCCTACCCATTATTTGTTTTCTTTTCCTGTCTGCAACTGTATTTGTTTCCTAACAAGTGGCTTTTTCCTATAGAATTTTGCCAGGGACAACCCGTTTGTTGCCGTGGGTTCTTTTACGTTTTGTAATGTTGATGTGGATGGTATGAGGGGTCTGGTTTTAGGAGTTGGAAGTTCAGACATCAGGCGAAATTGGGTTTTTTCTTAGTAGGTTTGGGTTTTGTTTTTTTCTGTTTGTTCGCCCAGAGCTCTGAGGATTACCCATGGTGAGGTTTTTGCGTATGCGACCGTTTCGTGTAGTGTAATGCAGTGTAGTGTCTAAGTGTGGTGTAGTGTGGGATGGTGTGTGTTGGTGTAGGTGGTGTAGAAGTGTGGTTTGGTGTAGTGCTGTGCAGTGCAGTGAAGTATAGTGTAGTGTAGTGTTGTCTAGTATAGTTTAGTGTGGGTGTTTGTGCAGTGTAGTGTAGTGCAGCATAGTGTAGTGTTGTGTAGTGCATTGCTGTGTAGTGTAGTGTAGTGCAGTGCTGTGCAGTGTAGTGCAGTGTAGTGTAGTGTAGTGTTGTATAATGCAGTGTAGTCAAAATGTAGTGTAGCGTAGCGTAGTAAACTGCAAAGCAGTGTAGCATAGTGCAGTGTAGTGTAGTTTTGCTTCTATACTGCAGACAGTGTGTGTTACACCAACAACTGGTGTAATGCAGTGTATGCAACACCTTGCAGTGCAATACCGTGTAGTGTATCTATACACACAGCAGACACTGTCTGTCTGTGTACACACAACACAGTCTGCTCTGCCTTATTATAGGGAAGTGTGCGGTACATAACATACACATGCATACATCATTACAGACATGTACGGTTGAAGGAAATGGTGCGTGTGAAGGAAATAGCCTAGTATAGCAGGGAAAGCCATTAGGCTAGTAGCTCTAGAAGGCTCAGCTGTTGTTTTATGCTGAACGACTGACTGACTGAATTAAATGTTCCTCCTTCCTTCTTTCCTTTCTTCCTTCTTATTTCTCTGTACTGTTTGGTGTCATTGACAGTATGTGGTGGGAAGAACTTTTGTGCTGAGCTAACAGTCGCTTAGTATTTTCGATCTTTGATTGTCTTCAGGAAGACCGTTTGTCTGTCTGGGTGGGTGCCTGTCTGTGTCTGTTTTTATCTCTTGCTGTCTATGTATCTGTTTTGTTTGTATAATGCATATGTGTATTATGTATTTTTGTGCATTGTATATATTATATACCCACATATATACATGTGTACCCCCATTCTGTTTATCTGTATGGCTGCTACCCCCCCCCCCCCTTCTGTCCCTTCCCCTCTCCTCTCTCGGTGTCTCTCCCTCTGTGTGTGTGTGTGTGTGTGTGTGTGCGTGCGTGTGTGTGTGTGTGTGTGTGTGCATTGTGTGTGTGATGCGTGTGTGGTGTGTGTGTGTGTATGCGTGTGTGTGTGTGTGTGTGTGTGTGTGTGTGTTGCACACGTGCATGCCCAGGTTTGTTTGCCTGCTTGTGTATTGGCATTCTTTCTGTTCTCTCTCAGTTTCTTTCTCTTTCTCTTTCTGTCAGTCTGTCTGTCTGTCTGTCTGTCTGTCTGTCTGTCTGTCTGTCTGTCTGTCTGTCTGTCTGTCTGTCTGTCTCTCACTCTCTTTCTCTCTCTCTCTCTCTCTCTCTCTCTCTCTCTCTCTCTCTCTCTCTCTTCTCTCTCTCTTCTCTCTCTCTTCTATGGGACACAATAGTTTTGCCGATACTTGGTTCTATCACTGCAGAGAATGAAAAGTTTGTGTGCAATAGTTTTGTCATGGGAGGAAGGAAGTGGGTGGGTGGTGGTAAGAGAACAAACAGTTATTGTTGTAAATTGTATTAATGTCCCAGCGGATACGTCCCGCGTCAGGAGCTGTTGAACAAACGGATCACTTCCTCTTGTCTGATGCATGAATTGATTGAATCATGGTACACTTGATGAAACAATATATAATGAAATAAATGATGACACTCCGGATGGAATTATAGAACACCCAAATTATACCGGTTACCGGTGCTCCGGATTGAACAATTAGTATAGTCGGAAATGATGTGTATGGTTCCATAGTACATATATATATATATAAACAGAAATTTAAATCCCCGCGAATATTGACCGTGACTTCATTATCACTAACTCGACTTCAGTAGGATTTTGTTTTTTTTCTTTTCCTTCAGAGTTCGTGGTTCACCAATGTGAGAGATTTTTGTTTTTGCGTATGCGACTGTTCTTTGGTTGGGTTTTTAGAAAAAATTTTTATATACCACTAATGAAGGTAGCTGCATTCCAACTTCGGGGATGTATGCTGGGTTGTTTATGTTTCAGTAACTAACCACCGAACGTTGGCATGAATTTACTGTTTTGGCAGATGTTTTTGACGTGCATGTTTGAAACTTGTACATTTTATTATTTATTTTAAATTTTATTTTTTTAATTTCAAGAAAAATGGAATAAGCATCATATGGTTTTTTTGGTTTTTTACATCAATCCCCGTGTGTATGCAGTTTTGATTTGTGAGTTTGTCTTGTGTGTGTGTGTGTGTGTGTGTGTGTGTGTGTGTGTGTGTGTGTGTGTGTGTGTGTGTGTGTGTGGAATACATAGAAGGAATGAGCAGATCTGCACTTGAAGGGACATAAGAGATCGTAAAAAAAAAAAACCACCACCACCCAATTCACCAGACCGCCGAGATTCGATTTGAACCGCGAGTCTATGAACCCACGGGATTCGGAAGTCGAACGGTCTTAACCACTCTGACTTAGATCTAGCGTCCATCGAATAGAATTGAACATGACTAAAAAAACAAAAAAAAAAAAATAAACACACAAACAAATACACAACAACACACACAGTATTATATATGTATATATGTATGATGATGATATATATATGATATATATATATATATATATATATAATATATATATATATTGTATATATATATATATATATATATATATTCTATATACTATATATAATATAACACAACATGTATTGCTTGTGATGTGCAGTGGATGCTAATGGTGTGTGATGTGTGTGGTGTTACAGGTGAGGTGTGGAACGACTACAGTCCTCTGCATTCAGTTAACAGTGAGTAAAGACTAGCTTTTTGGGCTGTTTTGTTTTCCGCTTTGTTTCTGTCTTTGTCTTCTTCTGTCTGTCTCTCCCTCTCTCTGTCTGTCATTGTTTCTCTGTCCTCACTTCTCTTTTCACCCCCCCCCTCCCCCCCTCCCTCTCTCTCTTCTCTCTCTCCTCTCTCATCCTCTCTTCTTCTCTCTCTCTCCTCTGCCTCTCCCTCTCCTCTCTTCTTATCTACTCTTCCTCTTCTTCTCTCTTTTCTCTGTCTCTTCTCTATCATCTGTCTTCTTCTTCTTCTCTTCTTCTTCTTCTTCTGTCTCTCTCTCTCTCTCTCTCTCTCTCTCTCTCTCTCTCTCTCTCTCTCTCTCTTGTAAGGCTTTTCTTCTTCTTCTCTTTCATTTTTGTTCTTTTAAACTTCTTTCTTTCTTCTTCTTCTTTCTTCTTCTTCTTCTTCTTCTTCTTCTTCTTCTTCTCTTCTTCTTCTTCTTCTTCTTCTCTTCTTCTTCTTTCTTTCTTTTCTTCTTTGCTTTTTAAAAGATCTACTTTCATCTTTTTCTAAGATCTTTTCGGTATTCCCTCGTTTCAATCTTACACGGCTTTTTGAAGACTTTTTGTGTGTGTCTTCTTTACTTCTTTTGTACTTTGAAATTCCTTCCTTTTCCCGAAGTCTTTTGTTTGTTGGTTTTGTCTTGTTTTGTCTTGTCTTGTTTTGCTTTGTTTTGTTTGTTTGGAATATCAGCGGCCGCTTATGGGCTTTCTGTATCCATGCAGTGTCTGTCTCTTTGACTTTTTTCTTTCTTATTTTCTTCTTTTTTTTTCTTTTCTTTTTACGTAATATCTATTCTCCGTCTCTTTCTGTCGAATTTCATGTCTTATTTTTATGCTCTCTTTTCTTTCTTTACTTTCTTCAGTTCTGCAGCTGCAGTCTTTAATGTTGGGTTGTTTTTTTTTTAAGATACATCTGTTCTTCGTCTTTTTCCTGTCGAATTTCGTGTTTCCTTTTACTCTTTTTTTCTTTCTTGCTTTCTTGTCTTCTGTCGTGTTTTTATATATTTGTTAAAGGCATTAGTTCTTCGTCTTTTTCCCGTCGAATTTCATGTCTTTGTTTGTTTGTTGGTTTGTTGTTTTTTTTGGTGGGGGAGGGGGTGTTTGTATGCTTTGTTTTCTTTCTTATTCTCTCATGCAGTTTTTATGTATGATATGTTAAAGACTTTTTTTTTTCAGTCTTTTTCTGTCGAATTTCATCTGGTTGTTTTTTTTCGGGGCATGTTTACGAACACCACACACACACACACACACACACACACACACACACACACACACACACGAAGAGAGAGAGAGAGAGAGAGAGAGAGAGAGAGAGAGAGAGAGAGAGAGAGAGAGAGAGAGAGAGAGAGAGGAGCGCACTGAACATTGAACTCTGAAGCTGTTAATTGTCATCGCTAACTGAAGGCTTATAACAAGGGGGCTGAATGTATGACAGTACAAGAACGAAACAGGATATATATATATAATAATTTTTTTTTATATATAATTTATTATATTTTAAATAAAATAATATAATATGATATATAATATATAATTGGTGTGTGGTGTGTGTGTGTAGTGTGTTGTTGTGTGAGAGAGACATGAGAGAGATAAGAGAGAATGAGAGAAGACGATGAGATAAGAGAGTAGAGAGAAGCAACGACGAATATATATATATAATATAGTAATATATATATATTATTTAAATAAATATAAAATAATATATATAATTGTATATAATTTGTGTATAAATAAAAGAAAGACAAAAATGAGAGAGAGAGAGAGAGAGACAGAAACAGAGGAGACAGACAGACAAACAGACAGAGAATGAGGGATGGAAAGGGGGAGGGACAGGGTGTGGGCAGGGTAGTTAGTCACCCTTGCTGAGTCAGGCTGCACGCAAGGGGGGGGGGGGGGGGTAGGGGCGTGGGGAGGGGGGGGGGGTCGTGTCTATTGCACATCCCACAAAGGGATGCTCTGCTTCATTAGGAGACAGTAATTTATGATGATGAGCGGGGCAGAATAAATAATGAGAGAGGGAGAGAGAGAGGTGGGGTTTAGTAGGGTGTCGAGAAGGACAGGAGAAGAGAGAGAGTGAGAGGACGGAGAGAAAGAGAGAGAGAGAGAGAGGAGAGAGAGAGAGAGAGAGAGAGAGAGAGAGAGAGAGAGAGAGAGAGAGAGAGAAGAGAGAGAGAGAGGAGAGAGAGAGAGAGAGAGAGCAATTAAAAAATTTTATTTTTGAGACGGTAATAAATAAAGCATTACATGCTTTTTTACATCCAGCCCTCGAAGAGAACAAACGAGAGAGAGAGAGAGAGAGAGTATAGGACATTAAAAAAATGTTAAATGGAAATTTGTTTTTAAGTTATGACCGAGTCAGAGAGTCACACAGACTTAGATACACAAGAGAGAGAGGAGAGAGGAGAGAGAGAAAGAGAGAGAGAGAGGAGAGAACAGACACATATACACAGAGACACACAGACAGACAGACAGACAGCCACACATACACAGAGACACACAGACAGACATAGAGACACACAGACAGACAGACAGACAGACAGACAGACAGACAGAGATGCAGAGGAAGTGGCGGGGAGCTATTGTCAATCATCGCCTCCCATTTCATCGCGGCTAGATTGTATGAGGAGCGTGATGCGAAATGCGATGCGCTTGTCAGCTGCTCTCCTGGAGAGAAGGGTGAGGTGATGGTGGTGGTGTGTGGTGGTGATGGTGGTGGTGGGTGGTGGTGGTGGTGGTGGATGATCTGTCCCCAGTGTCACGAGATAGGCGTCAAAGATGCAGGACATGAGAAAATATTAGACTAGTATGGCGAAGTCAGTGTGTCAGAAGGTTGCTTTTTTTTTTCTTTGGTTGGTTTTTTTTTTTTTTAAAAAGTGGGTAGAAGGGTGGTGTGTGTGTGTGTGTGTGTGTGTGTGTGTGTGTGTGTGTGTGTGTGTGTGTGTGTGTGTGTGTGTAGTGTGTGTGTGTGTGTAGTGTGTGTGTTGTGTGTGTGTGTTAGAGAGAGGAGAGTGTGTATGTGTGTTCTGTGTGTGTGTGTTGTGTTTTGTGGGGGGGTGGAGGGGGGGGGGGTACGTGTGTGTGTGTGTCTGTGTGTGTGATGGGGGTGGTGTGGTCGGGTGGATAGCCTAGGACCCTGGATAGCCCGGTTGTTAGAGTGTTGAGCCCAGGATCTGAGGGCACAGGTTCCAGCCACCACTGGGACACGGTACCGAGGTGAGTTTTACCTCCTGGGGTGAAGGGGTAATGATCACAGCTCAGTGGTCAGAGGCTCGCTTTCCCCCAGCCAAGGTGAAGCAGCATCGAGCGTGGTTACCATTGTATGGGGGACCGTTTGCGCGCCTTGGCTTCACTACAGTCCCCTAGTTCACCCAGCTGTAAATGGGTACCTGCCCTCTTTAGGGTCAGGGAAGGTAAAGCAGCAGGGAGAGAGATGGGCGCCGCCCTCAACAATGTAATCCCTTCAGGGAGTAAGTTTTTTGACTTGACTACTTGATAGCTGCCCCTGAACGAGTCTCTGACGCCGCCCTACGACGATGATTACGGAACAACTTTTACCTTTTTATCGGATTTAAGTCCTCCTCCAAAGTCCTTCGGGCGAGAGATAAAACGGGTCCGTTACGAACGTATGCAGACATTTTCACATGTTATCAATCAAATCCGCTTTCTGCCCTTTGAAAGAGTCGGCCGTTGCGTGTCGGTAGGAACAGATGGTAAAATTTACAGCAATAACAAACAAACCAAAGCAGAAAATAAACCCGCATGCATACTGACTGGTTTGTCAAGTGTAGACATCATCATCCCGAAGTGGGAATGCGGCTACCTTAATGTGTGGGAAAGAAAAAAAGTCGCATACGCAAAATCTGGCCATTGGTGAATGTTGGAACTCAAGAAAGAAAGGAAGGAAGAAAGAAGGAAGGAAGGAAGGAAGGAAGGAAGGAAGGAAGGAAGGAAATAGAAAAGAAAGAAAGAAGAGAAGAAGAAGGAAGAAGGAAAGGAAAGAAAAAAGAAAGAAAAGAAGAAGAAGAGAAGAAAGGAAAGGAAAGGAAGAAGAAGAAGAAAGAAGAAGAAGAAGGAAGAAAGGAAGAAGAAAAGAAAGAAAGAAAGAAAGGAAAAGAAGAAGAAAGAAGAAAAAAGAAAGAAAGAAAGAAAAGAAGAAAAAAGGGAAAGAAAGAAAGAAGAAGAAAGAAAAAAAGAAAGAAAGAAGAAAGAACAACGAAAAGAACAAGAAAAAGAAGCCAGAAAAGGAAAAAAAAGGGTTGTGAAATGGGGAGAAAATGGCCGTAAGTATGGAATGGTTGAAGCTTGAAGGTCGTTGTCCAAGAGTGTGTTTCACGCTTCCATGCAGGCTTACACGAACGCTTGCACATCGGGTTACTTACTCATGCGCGCGCGCGCGCCACACATACGTTCTCTCTGTCTGTCTGTGGATAGATCTGTCTGTCTGTCTCTGTATGTCTGCCTGTGTTTGACTGTCTGTCTCTGTCTGTCTGTCTTTTCTGTGTCTCGTTCTCTTTTATGTTTTCCCTTAATCAGTGGGGTTTTTTCTTTCGAGGGCTGGACATAAAAAAAAAAGCTTAGATGCTTAATCTATTCCCTCTGAAAAAAATCGTTCAAAGTTCTCTCTCTCTCTCATCTCTCTCTCTCTCTTCTCTGCTTCTGCTCTGTCTGCGTCTGTCTCTCTCTCTCTCTCTCTCTCTTCTCCATAGAAGAGCTTTGTCACACAAATCCTGTTGTTGATATACAATGATGTCAAATTGAATTGCGTCTTGTAACCCTACCCTTTCTTATCCCCTTAACTTTCCTC
>CM060332.1:47473923-47481423 GCA_030674155.1 Stramonita haemastoma | reverse complement strand
GGGGGGGTAAATAGAGACAGAAAGAAGAGAGAGGGGGAGGGGAGGGAGAGAGACAAACATGTAGAGTGGTCCAGAGAAGAGAGACAGACAGACAGACAGACAGACAGAACAGACAGGGAGAGGTAGTGAGACAGTGAGAGAAGAGAGAGAGAGAGAGAGAGAGAGAGAGAGAGAGAGAGAGAGAGAGAGAGAGAGAGAGAGAGAGAGAGAGCGTTTACGTCTGTGTGCACGTGTGCCCATGGGTGTGTATGCTCGTGCCATAGCGTGTTTTATGTCTTGGGGTTTTTTGTTGTTATATCTGGCAATAAAATATATTCTCTTCTCTCTCTCTCTCTCTCTCTCTCTCTCTCTCTCTCTCTCTCTCTCTCTCTCTCTCTCTCTCTCTCTCTCTCCTCTTCTCTCTCTCTCTCTCTCTCTGTAAAAAAAAAAAAGAAAAGAAAAAGAAGCAAGCACATAAATATCATTTAGAGATCATCCTTAGTGGGGCTGTATTCATGTTATGAAAGCCGGGAATGGATTGTGTTTCTGTCTTCACGAGGCACTTGTGATTTATGTTTCCCTGCACATTCTTTTGAAAGATGCATTCTAAACCTCTTAATATTAAAAGCTTTTCAGTATTGCTCGAGTTTCTTTGAGCGCGTGTGTTGAACAGAGTGGGGTGTGCCATAAAGGTTTAAAGTGTATTTTATTCTCTGTGTGTGGATGTTTTACAGGTTTAAAACCTTTTTCTTCTTTATGTTTTTAAGTTTTGTTTTTGTCTGGTGTGTGAGTGTGTGTGTGCGCACGCGTGCGTGCGTGCGTCGTGTGAAAGAGAGAGAGAGAGAGAGAGAGAGAGAGAGAGAGAGAGAGAGAGAGAGAGAGAGAGAGAGAGAGGAGAGAGAGAGAGAGAGAGAGAGAGAGTATTCTAGTCATGAAAACCCGCGCAAAATTTCGGTCAGTAACAAATATATAGCATATTAATGGTACGTTGATGTATGCAGTGTAAACATGACAGGTTGTCTGCTGATGAAAATAAGTCAACATGAATGGTGATAATCTTCGTATGAATTTTGTTCCAAGAGAGAAGAAAACTTCACCATTTTGTTTTTAAAAAAAAAAAAAGCCCACACAACTCCAAACCCAAAACATTCCCAGTATTTGGCAGAGAGAAGAGATAGTAAGGACTAAAATGGAAACAAAAACACTTACAACCTCCAATCCCTCCCCTACCCCCAATACACACATGTATCAAAGACACACTCAATGAACACTGTAATAGGGAAGTAAAGAAACTTAGTAGAAAACGATGAACAGACGTGTCTTCAGTCTGCCCTTGAAAGAAGGAAGAAAAGAAGACTAAGGAAAATACACGAGGCAAAGCGTTCCAGACAGCAGGACATAGGCCAATTGACTTGTAGGGATAAAAGGGAACACAGACCAATGGACTTTAGCGGATAAAAGGAACATAGGCCAATGGACTTGTAGCGGACAAAAGGGACACAGGCCAATGGACTTGTAGCGGATAAAAGGAACATAGGCCAATGGACTTGTAGCGGACAAAAGGGACACAGGCCAATGGACTTGTAGCGGATAAAAGGGACATAGGCCAATGGACTTGTAGCGGACAAAAGGGACACAGGCCAATGGACTTGTAGCGGATAAAAGGGACATAGGCCAATGGACTTGTAGCGGACAAAAGGGACACAGGCCAATGGACTTGTAGCGGATAAAAGGGACACAGGCCAATGTACTTGTAGCGGATAAAAGGGTTATAGGCCAATAGACTTGTAGCGAATAAAAGGGACATAGGCCAATGGACTTGTAGCGGATAAAAGGGACATAGGCCAATGGACTTGTAGCGGATAAAAGGGACATAGGCCAATGGACTTGTAGCGGATAAAAGGGACATAGGCCAATGGACTTGTAGTGTTCATCCGAGGTATATAACAAAGATGAGTATAAGTGAATCAGAGCTTGATCACAGTTGTCTTGCAGGTGCATGCAAACCTCTTGCAGAATTACAAGCTCAGAAGACCAGGCGCTATGCATTCTATAGATAGACTACCCAGTAATTATGGCTAGGACCAGGGAACGAAGAAGAAGAAAAGAAGAAGGAAGGAAGGAAGAAGAAAGAAGAAGAAACTTTGAAAGAAAGAAGAAAGAAAGAAAGAAGAAAGAAGAAGAAGAAGAAGAAACAACAACAACAACAACACAACAACAACAACACCAACAACGAAAAAGAAAAAAAAGAAAAAAAAGAGAGGAGGAGGAGGAGGAGGAGAAGAAGAAGAAGAAGAAGAAGAAGAAGAAGAAGAAGAAGAGAAAAGAAGAAGAAGAAGAAGAAGAAGAAGAAGAAGAAGAACGAGAAGAACGAAAGAAAAGAAGAAAATCAGCATCTTTCTCAGTGATGTACAAGGGAGATACACCCATGACAGGAGTTATACAACACAATACAACCCAATACACTACACCACACTACAACACAATCCCTGTTATCTCACTACTTAATCCCGGAAGAAAAACGGGGCTCAAGCAATGACGTAATCCCCCTTTGCTTTCCAACCAATCAGAGAGCCGCAAAAGCAATCAAGGGAAACCCACGTGACTCACTTGAGCCCCCACGTGTCCCGTGCACAGCTCGCTGTGACGTGTCATTCATAATTCATGAAGGGGAAGAATGACTTCACAAACTACTGGCACGAGTCACCCACTTCCTGGCCTGTGACACGACATTCGGTGGCGCTGGACTGTGGCACTGGCCGTTGTGGGCGTCAAGGAGAGGAGGGTGGGGGAGGTATAGCGACAAGCAGACGAAGGCGGTGGTGGTGATGGTGGTGGTGGTGATTTGTAGGGGCAGCCAGTGCAATCGGTGACGTGACCACTACTGGGACTTAAAAGCTCGATGTCGTTATTCTTAGCAGTGAGGCGCAACTGAGCTGTATGTCATTCCAGTCAAGTGGAAGACGTTGACATACAGACTGAGACAGACAGACAGATGGACAGACAGTCCTTCGGATGAAACTATAAACCGAGGCCCCGTGTGCGAACGCACGCAGAACATCTTGCGCACACGATAAATCCTGTTCAGCTTTTCGTAAGAGTAGGCCATCGTGTGCCGGTGGGAACAGATGACATTTACAAAACTGCATACACACGGGGACTGGATTTAAAAAAAAAAAAAAGCACAAGAGTGCTTATCCCATTATCCTCGATATAAAAGAATAAAAATATAAAAAATCAAAAATAAACAAAAAATAATAAAGAACAGACAACTGGAAGACGTTGACAGGCAGACTGAGACAGACAGACAACTGTAAGACGTCTACAGACAGACAGACTGGGACAGACAGACAACTGGAAGATGTTGACATACAGACTGAGACAGACACACAGACAGACTGAGACAGACAGACAGACAGACAGAGCGACTGAGACAGACAACTGGAAGATGTTGACATGCTGACTGAGACAGACACACAGACAGACAGACAAACAGACTGAGACAGACACACAGACAAACAGACTGAGACAGACACACAGACAGACAGACAAACAGCTGTGAGAAGTGTGGAGGTGGTGGTCCGGTGATGGCGTGGGGGTTTAGGGTTAATATTCAACTGGGATTCCATCAAAACAACAGATATCTGTGCATATATATATAATAATGTAATTATAATATATATTGTTGCACACATCTCCCCAACCCGAAGAAGCCCATAAGAGTACTCAAAAGTACCAAAGAATAGAATTTATGTGCCAGTGGGAAGGGATGACAAAATTTACAATCATCATTAGCCTAAAAAACAACAAAAAAGGCAGACTGAAGAAAGCGAAGACCATTCCATACAAACCACTGAACTGGACTTCCTTCACTCTACACAATACCTTCTTTCTTTCGAATTTTTTTTTTTTGTCCAGTGAGTGAGTGACCACAGCACCATGACGTTTTTCCCCTTACTGACTGAACTTGACCGTTCTAACTTCTTGAGCAACTGGTCCATGGATATTGGGGGCTGGTCAGCTTTGAGGAGATTAAAGGACCTTGAGGGATATCCGCTGAGTTGAGCTGTGCTGTGGCTGTGGCTGGAATAGGGTAGGGTAGGGTCTGGTTAGGGAGTGGAGAGGAAATAACGCACACGCACTTACGCGTGTACGTGTGTAGGATATTTATCAGGCTTTTAGTTAGCCTAGTAGTCGTGGAAATGTCCATTTCGGTGAACAAAGCTAAGTTTGTTTTAGCTTATAAAACAGAGAATTGTTTATCTGTGTGGAGCTTGCGGTGATTTTGTGGGTTGGGGGTGTAAAGAACACAAGCTTAGAAAATACAGACTAAAGAATACCCCCCCCCCAAAAAAAAAACCACACACAAAAAAACCACAAAAAACCCCCACAAACAAAAAAAACAACCCACCAACCAAACAAAACAATATAACAAAAAAAAAACCTCAAACAAAACCAAAAAATTCCCAATCAACCAACCAAAAACAACAACCCCCATCCACAAAAAATAAACAAACAATAACAAAAAACACCCCACAACCAAACAATACCAACTTAATATGATGTTCACAAATTAGATTGGATGATTTTGACGTTTGCAGTTGGTTTTGAGTAGAATGCTGATGTAAATCCTTTCATAGTTTCAGTCTGTCAGCAGCCAAATAGTAGTCTGGGTTATTGAATTGAAAAATGCCTGTCTTTTTACACCATGAAACACATAATCATTTACAATTAAACTGTCAAAATAGAAATCCAGAAGTGAAAAATACAGACATGCCATAAGCTTACCATTTTCAAGAAAAACAGTTAAGGAGGAATGATTAGAATTATAGCAACAACAAATTAAGAAAAAAAACAGAAACCAGACTGTAAATCATCAGATGTAACAAGCCAGCGTCAGTGAGAGAGAGAGAGAAGAGAGAGAGAGAGAGAGAGAGAGAGAGAGAGAGGAGAGAGAGAGGAGAGAGAGAGAGAGAGAGAGAGAGAGAGAATGACAATAACATGACATAGTTTATTGTGTTTTAAGCTTTTTTCAGCCCATTCACAAGGGGACGTGGGAAGGGGATTGGAGAGAGATAGACAGAGAGACAGACAGACAGACAGACAGACAGACAGACAGACAGAGTATTGATAGTGCAGGCTTGTGTTGCATAGGTTTCTTATTGTTCCAGAGTATGCATAAGTTGGTTCTGAGCATTCACCAGTGTGTGTAAATGGCTTTAGAGCCTAGAACCTTCAGTCTGTCGCTTATCTACAGGCAAACCGATAAGATGCGTAACAGCCATTAAGTTGAAGTTATCTATGTTTTTGAGCCTGATAGGCTGAGCAAAATGTTGGCGCTCTTGTTGAAAGCTTTGGCTGTCTTGTTGTTGTTCCTCCTCCTCCTCCTCCTCCTCCTCCTCCTCCTCCTCCTCCTCCTCCTCCTCCTCTTCTTCTTCTTTTTCTCTTCTTCTTCTTCTTCTTCTTCTTCTTCTTTCTTCTTCTTCTTCTTCTTCTTTTCTTTTTCTTCTTCTTCTTCTTCTTCTTCTTCTTCTTTCTTCTTCTTCTTCTTCTTCTTCTTCTTTTTCTTCTTCTTCTTCTTCTTCTTCTTCTTCTTCTTCTTCTTCTTCTTCTCTTCTTCTTTTGCTGATCACAATGAATCGTCTCAACTGGAAGGCTAACTCACAGATCACATCCTTGGTCCTAAAAACGGACAGAGGGAAAGGTTCCGTACGGAATAGAACTTAGGATTTCTTTCAAGATCTCTGTCTGACTGGTGCGTTGTTTTAGACCGTCATAGCCCCAGGTTAATGACCTTCCAGTATGAGGACAGGAATATTCATTCACCAGCTGGTAGCCGAGTAAGCCTAAGACGGAATGTTTCCTTGGCCTTGCAGTTGATAGTTTCCTTCATCGGAAATTGGGGGCGGGGTAGCTAAGTGGTCAGAGCACTCGCTTTCCCCAAGTCCCAAGTTGAGGCAAGGCAAGGCAAATTCTAATTATTCGAGGATAATAGATAAGCACTCGTATGCTTTTTTTTACGTCCAGTCCCCACCCTTTTCAGGGATGACATCAAGATAAAAAAACAAAAAACCCTCTAACTACACAACAGCAAGCAGCGTCAAGCCTGTTTACCAGTTGGATGGGTAACCGTTTGCGTGCCTTAGCTTCAGTACAGTCCACCCAATTCACCCAGTTGAAAATGGGTACCTGCCCTCTTTAGGGTCAGGGAAGGTAAAGCAGCGAGGGAGAGGAGATGGGCGCCGCCTTCAGTATGCTGGCCCCTAGAGAAGCTGAGGTCTCTGATGCCTCGCTCCCGTATGACCACACAGGTTATGGGACACCTTTACCTTTACCTTTTACCACAAGGTTAACGAACTTCTAATATGATAACAAGAATAATCACAAACTAGTAGCTGAGAAAGACAGAACGGTTCCTTTGCATAGCAGGTTTTAGTTTCCATAAACGGAAATACCCGCTGGGGCTGTATAGCAACGACACAGCAATACCAGGAATGTGGCAAGAGGAAGAAAGAGATGGCATGCAGGAAAAGCCAAGGCGCTGCTGTGTGGACGTCCTACATACACTTGACTGTGTGCTTGCTTATCAAGGAATGCGGAGTTGGTAGTTAGTAGCGGAAAATCTCGGCCACTGTGGAAGTCAAGCATGTATAGAAGGGATTCATGAATGATCCCAGAGTGAGTGGGTGGACTACCGTACTGCCCTTCCCGCCTACTTACCTACCTACCTACCTACCTACCTGCTTGCCTTTCCGCAGCCCTGTATATAGACAGACAAGAGGGCCTGGCGCGCTCACAGCGGCACTAATCATTGCTGTAGGGGTAACCAGTCCTGTACGTTCTATCCCTAGGTCCTACCCTACTACCGTCAAGTACCCGACCTACTGACTTTGTAAATCTGTGACTTGTAGGTGGGTGGGTTAGGTGGGTGATACCCGATTCTGTCTTACAGTGGGTTTTTTTTGTGTGTGTGTGGCGGCTTTCGTTGGTGTATGTGGTAGTAGCGGCGGTGATCCTTTCTTTCTGTTTTCTCTCTGCAGGCTTGAAGAAAGGAAATATTGAGTGTGGAACGTGTGAAAAGATTAGTCTTCTGACAGCAAAGTCCGCGGCCTGATTGTATAGTTGCCTTTGAGGGGGCTACAGGGAGGTTTACGTCACTGTGCTTTACATCTACCTGGCTTTTGTGACTGCTCCTGCTGCTGCTTTGAGCAATAACACTTACCTTTTGCAGGCCGCTTGTGCTCGCTCTTTCAAGGTGAGAAAGCTCTGAGAAGTGGACAGTGTGTGTGTGTGTGTGTGTGTTGTGTGTGTGTGTGTGTGTGTGTGTGTGTGTGTGTGTGTGTGTGTGTGTGTGTTGTGTGTGTGTGTGTTTTGGAGAAAGTGTGTGTTGTGTGTGTGTGTGTTGTGTGTGTGTGTGTGTGTGGTGTGTGTGTTGTTGTGTGTTGTGTGTGTGTTGTGTGTGTGTGTGTGTGTGTGTGTGTGTGTGTGGTGTTGTTGTGTTGTGTGGTGTCGTTAAGTGGT
>CM060332.1:47448923-47453923 GCA_030674155.1 Stramonita haemastoma | reverse complement strand
TTAGGTTTCCTGTAGCGGTGGGGGTGGGGGGTTGGGGTGGGGGCAGGATGGATGAGGGTTTATGATAGATCATCTCCATCTTCTTCTTCTGCATCCTCTTTCTTTGTCTGTTCTGATTTCCTCCTGCGCACGGAATGTATGTACACCCCCACTTGTACGGTTGTATGTTCTCGTATAAATGTTCTCGGGTTGTTTGTTTTGTTTTTTGTGTTTTTGATTTTTTTGTTTGTTTGGAAACTGCAAGGCTAAGCAGATCAGACGAGGTTATTTTTGAAGTGAAAGTGCAGATCTGGTTGTATTTCCATAAAGAAAAGTTTTGTTTTTTAAAAATATTTTAAAAGTCTTCCTGTGTTTTCGTTTTGTAAACTAAAACTGCAGCCCTTTTTTTTTTTTTTTTTTTTACTTCTTAAACAATTTTTAAAGCAGGGTTAAGAGAGAGAGAGACAGACAGACAGACAGAGCAGACAGACAGAGACAGACAGACAGACAGACAGAGAGAGAGAGAGAGAGACAGACAGACAGACAGAGAGAGAGAGAGAGAGAAGACAGACAGAAGACAGACAGACAGAGAGACAGAAGAGAGCGTATGTGCGAGCGTGTGTGCGTGTGCGTGCGAGCGTGCGTGCGTGTACGTACGTGTACGTGTGTGTGTAATAAGATTTAAAGGAAAAAATAACCCAAACTTATTTGAGGTGTGTGGGCTTCTGTCTATTTTATCATGCTTTCAGCCGTCAGACATGCTTAACTTTTTAAAAGACGATTTTGCAAGAATAGGGAAGGGTTTTCTTTCTTCTTCTTTTTTTTTACATCCTTACCAAATATAGACAAAGGATCCAGATTGTAACGTGCGTATTTTGGATCAAAGCTTGGCTGGTATACAAAAAAATATGGGTACCTAAGTTATTTAAAAGATAAGTCTGTTGAGAATATGAAAACAGATGGGTTTTTTGTTGTTTGTTGATGTATTTATCTCGAGCTATTTGGAAGGAATCCCATTCTATATATGAAAGCAGATTTTAAGACAGAATTTTTTTTTCCGTCAAAGTTGCACAACAAAGAAACGACCGAGAAGAAATTTTTGAAATGGAAATTGCTGTCGCAAGATCCTGCCTCTCCGCTTAGAGAAGACGTCCTCCCAAAAAAACTGAAATTTCAGAAGACTTAGGCAATCAGTATGTGGTCCTTCTGTAAGTCTGCCTCGTCTATAGAAGTAAGAGAGAGAGAGAGACAGATAGACAGACAGAAGAGAGGGTGCTATACCAATCATTACATTATGTAGAATGGATAAAAACCATTTTAACAAACGTCAACAGTGAAGAGAGGGAGTAAAGAGAAGAGAGAGAGAAGAGAGAGAGAGAGAGATAGAGAGAGAGATAGAAGAGAGAAGAAGAGGGAGGAGGAGAGGAGGGGGACAGACACAGACAGACAGACAACAACAGACAGACAGACAACTTGAACGGATGAAATTACAAAACTGCATACACATGGGTAAAAACACATACATGCTATCCATACTCGATATATATAAAAAAAGGAAAAAACACACACATCACACACACACACACACACACACACACACACACACACACACACACACTCTAACACACACAACATATGGAAAGAAAGGTAGCAGTGCTATCAAAGAAAGGGTGGCCTTGATCTTGTTTTTGGCAAAGAATTCCCATAGCACAGCAGAAGGATACTCAGACTGTAGACAGAAAGCGAGAGAAAGAGGCAGACAGACAGACAGACAAGCAGGCAGGCAGCAGAGGGGATTTTTCCACCTGGAGTTAACTCAGTGCTGACTCCACTCTCCCCAAAAGTCCTTCGGATGAGACTGTAAACCGAGGCCCCGTGTGCGACGCGACGCACTCAGAACATACTTGCGCACACGTTAAATCCTGTTCCGCCTTTCGTAAGAGTAGCCATTGTGTAATGGGATAACAATAAATAATTTAAAAAACTAGGTAATCACTGGTTGGGCTCGATTGGAAAAAAAAAGCAATGAGTCTTATTCCAATTATCACCGATATAAAATATCTACTTTTACAATTACATACTACTACACACAGTGTGCTGCTGCTGTGCTGCTGCTGCTGCATAAAAATACTACAACTACTACTACGACTATTTAATGATTAATAATTTATTGAATGTAAAAATAATAAAATAATAATAATAACAACAGGCAGGCAGTAGGCGAGACAGGAGGCAGACCGACAGACAGACAGCACACAGGCACACAGGCAGCAGACAGACAGAATGCACACACAGGCACACAGAAGGCGAAAGAAAGATCGTCAGAACTTGCATGGCACCGGCCGGCGTCTCAAGCCTACAGACAAGTAAAGCAGCCACAGTACAAGTTGAAAAGACTGACTGACTGTGCATGCTTTGGAAACCTGCTTTCTTCTCTTACTGGAGATGAGTGATTTGGCTTCAGCCTTAATTAATTGTTCTTCTCTCCTTCGTTTGAATAGATTGATTAATTGAATTGCTTTTGTGCGTTGTGTGTGTCACAGTGGTGTGTGTGTGTTGTGTGTGTGTCTGTGTGTCTGTGTGTCTGTTGTGTGTGTGTGTCTGTGTGTGTGTGTGTTGGTTTTGTGTGTGTGTGTGTGTGTGTGTGTGTGTGTGTGTGGTGTGTGTGTGTGTGTGTGTGTGTGTGTGTGTGTGTTACAGTGTGTGTGTTACAGTGTGTGTGTGTGTCTGTGTGTGTGTTAAGCAATTCATACTTAACAGTAAAGTTGCATGCATTAATGAAAAGGTTGACTATATTTTTTTCTGTGAAAATTCTGTGTATGAACGTATTTATTAGTGCAAATTATATATGTTACAGTTGATTTTGTTTGAAATCCTCCATGCCCAAGAGGGGTCAAAGGCGAATTAAATCTTAAATCTTGATCTTGAATCGTGTGCGTGTGTGTGTTGTGTGTGTGCGTGTGGTGGTGTGTGTGTGTGTGTTGTGTTTTGTTTTCTGTTGTGTTTTTTTTTTTTGTTTTAGTTTTCTAGTTTGTTTTGTGTGTTTTTGATATAAACTATTAAAAAAAATGTCAAAACAAAATAAACCGTTTGTTGTATTCCTGTGTGCTAAATAAACTGGTCATTTTTTAAGATACTGATCTAAGGACAAATAAAGGAAAACACACACACACGCACGCACACAAACACACACATACACACGTACACACACACATACACACAAACACACACACACACAAACACACTCACACACACAACACACACACACACACACACACACACACACACACACACACACACCACACACAACACACACACACACACACTTTACAGTAGATCGAACATACCTCCCTCGTGTTAACGAGTCTTGCTTGTGCTGCTGCTGCACAGAACCTGATTGATAGCCCTGCTCCATTTTGCTGCCTGTTTCCTAGTCTTTCTTCTTTTTATTTGTCTTTATTTTGGGGGGAGGGATGGGGGGCGTGGTGATGGTGGTGGTGGTGGTGGTGGTGGGGGGGGGGGGGGGGGCTGTCCTCCTGTGTGGACGGGAATGGAAACCCCAGCTTGGTTTGGCGACAGCGATGTTCCGCTGAATGGGCCATCGGCGTCTGGTGTCCTGACAGTCATTTTCCTCCTTGGGTTTTTGTTTTTGTTTTGTTTTTTTTTCTCGCTGATTCATCCTTCTCTGTCATACACATGCGCACGCACACATCACGCTCGCACACACGCACGTACGCGCGCACGCACGGACACGCACATGCACTCACACACTTTGCACGCACACCACACGCCTTACACGCGCACGCATGCACACGCACGCACGACATCACGCACGCACGCACGCACGCACGCACGCACGCAACACACTCCTACTCCTCTGTCTGTCTGTCTGTCTGTCTGTTTGTCTGTCTGTCTGTCTGTCTGTCTCTCTCTCTCTCTCTCTCTCTCTCTCTCTCTCCTCTCTCTCTCTCTCTCTCTCTCACTCCCTCTTCTCCCTCCTCTCCCCCCCTCCCCTCCCCCTCTCTCTCCCCCCTCTCTCCCCCCCCCCCCCCTCTCTCTCCCTCCCTTCCTCCCTCTCCCCCCCCCCCACCCCTATCCCCTTGTCCCTCTTCCTGTACGTAATGAGAACATGTTTATGATGGCAGGAGAAGCTTGTCTCCCAGCGGACAGAGGCCCAGAGCACAGAGCATTGATCGTAGTATGGGCTAATATAGCACACAGGACGGCAGGCAGCAAGACAGGCTGCAGTGCCACGGTCTCGCTGTGTCCTTAAATGACTGTGTGTCCTAAAGTGGACAGGTAAAAAAAAAAAAAAAAAAAAGGTAAAGGTACACGGGACCTCGTTTTATACTCACACCCGAAAGACTTTCGGAGGAGGACTTAAACCCGATAAAAAGGTAAAAGTAAAGGTGTTCCATCACCTATGTGGTCGTATGGGAGCGAGGCATCAGAAACCTCAGTTTCTCTAGGGCAGCGTATATTAAGGGCGGCGCGCCCATCTCTTCTTCCTCCGGCTTTACTTTCCCTGACCCTAAAGAGGGCAGGTACCCATTTACAGCTGGGTGAACTGGGGGACTGTACTGAAGCTATGGCCCGCAAACGGTCCACCCAGGCTCTACGGAAATTAGAACTTTTTCTTCTGCCCACTCGGTTGGAAACTTCCTGTGGAATTCTGCGAATTGTATGTTGTAAGGGAGGACTCATTTTACGTTCGCAGTTTCGGATTTATTTTTATTGGTTTAATATGGGTGACCGTTTGCGCGCCTTGGTTTAAGTACGGTCCCCCAGTCCACCCAGTTGTAAATGGGTACCTGCCCTCTTTAGGGTCAGGGAAGGTAAAGCAGCGAGGCAGAGAGGAGATGGGCGCTGCCCTCAAATATCCTGGTCCCTAGAGAAGCTGAGATCTGTGATGCCTTGCCCCCTACAACCACATAAATTACGGGACACCTTTACCTGCTTATCTTTTGTTATTGCTGTTATTTTGCGTTTTTCAAGGTAATAAGGGTTGTGCTAAGCGGTTT
>CM060332.1:47443923-47446423 GCA_030674155.1 Stramonita haemastoma | reverse complement strand
GGGGGGGGGGGTATGGGGGTGTAGTGTGTGTGTGTGTGTGTTTTGTGTTGTTGTTTTATTATTATTATTATTATTATTTATTCTTTTATATCGAGGATAACAGAATAACAAATCATGTGCTTTTTTTTTCATCCGGTCCCCGTGTGTAATGCAGTTTTTTTGTTGTTGTAAATATTGTCATCTGTTCCGGCTGGCACACGATGGCCTACTCTTACGAAAAGCGGAACAGGATTTAACGTGTGCGCAAGATGTTCTGCAAGGTGTGTGTGTGTGTGTGTGTGTGTGTGTGTGTGTGTGTGTGTGTGTGTGTGTGTGTGTGTGTGTGTCTTTGAGAGAGGGGGGGGGGGGGGGGTAGTGTCAGGGGTAGGATATATTCGTTACAGTTCTTTTGTTAGCGGCGGCGTGTTTTGATTATGGACAGCTTAAGAAAAATTAGTATAGCTTGAAAATGATTCACTTCCCTTCATTATGTCTCTTTGTGTGTGTGTGTGTGTGTGTGTGTGTGTGTGTGTGTGTGTGTGTGTGTGGTGTGTGTGTGTGTGTGTGTGTGTGTGTGAGAGAGGTCCATTTAAAAACAGGAATGTGTGTGTACGTGTGTGTGTGTGTGTGTGTGTGCTCGCGCGTGTGTGTGTGTGTCTGTGTGTATGTGTGTTTTACCCAAACAAAGTTTTAATAACACGGGATGGGCCCTTTGCTTTCTGTGAAAACAGTAATTTTTTTTTTCCACAGGGACAAAGAGACAAAGATTGGCCTTTGAAAGAGTCGTTAGCCTGTCATCGTTCTCCCCCCCCCCCCCCCCCTCTCCCTCTCCTTTTCCATCGAGAATCCCCTCCTCCCCCCCCCCCCCCCCCCATTGCCTTGCCCCCTACCACCCCCTCCTTCCCCCCTTTTGCTTCTTTGTTTCTTTTCCTGTGGTAGTAAAAAAAACAAACAAAAAAAAAAAACCCTCCCTCCTCCCAATTACCCCTTCCTTTATTACCGTTGCCATTTTAGCTGCTGGCGCGTGTCATCGCGCTCCGGCTTTTAGACAGTGAGAAAGCAGCAGGCAGGCATACCCTCTGTGTGTGTGTGTGTGTTGTGGTGTGTGTGTGTGTGTGTGTGTGTGTGTGTGAGGTGGGGGTGATGAGTGTGTGTGAGGGGGGAGATGATGAAGGTGTGTGAAGGGGTGATGTGTGTGTGTGTGAGTGTGTGTGCTTGAAGGGGGGGATGATGAGATGATAGATGATGATGATGATGATGATGATGAGAGATGATGAGAGAGAATGTGTGTGTGTGTGTGGTGTGATGAGTGGTGTATGTGTGCGTGAGAGAGAGAGAGGGGAGAGAGAGAGAGAGAGAGAGAGAGAGAGAGAGAGAGAGAGAGAGAGACAGACAGACAGACAGACAGACAGACAGACAGACTGCGTGTCGAGTGAGTGTGTGTGTGTGTGTGTGTGTGTGTGTGTGTGTGTGTGGAGAGAGAGAGAGAGAGAGAGAGAGAGAGAGAGGAGGAGAGGAGAGAGAGAGGACAGACAGACAGACAGACAGACAGACAGACAGACAGACAGACAGACAGACAGACATGCGTGTCAGAGTGAGTGTGTGTGTGTGTGGTGAGAGAGAGAGAGCAGACAGACAGACAGACAGACAGACAGACAGACACACACAACAACACACACACACACACACACACACACACACACACACACACACACTACACTACACTACAGGAGGAACAGAGCGAGATGAATGACGAAAAAGGCAAGTTTTGGCAGACGCTCACACTACCAGTAGTAACACCCCCCCACCTTCCCCCCTGAAACCCTCCCCACCCCCACCACCCTCTCCCTCCCCAGCATCCCTCCTGGTGAAGGTCGGTCTGGTCCCCTCCTCCCTCCCCCTCTCTCTCTCCACTTCCCCCCCAATCCCCCAATCCCCCCACCTCTCCCCAAAAACTTGCATTCCAGTCACTGCTGTGAACAGGAGGGTAGAGTAGAGGCCGGGCCGGCTTGCTGTCTGTCTGTCTGCTTGCTTGTGTGGGTGCACCACAGTTCAGAGTCAGACTGTAGCCTGTAGGCCTACCGGGTTTTTGTGTCGAAGTGAGCGTAGCGGTGTTCTGTGTGGTGAGTGAGAGAGAGAGAGAGAGAAATGACGTATCTTGTCGGAGGCTTTTTCCGGCACCTATTATAACTCCGTCGCTCGCTGCTTGCTGTACGTATACCCTCTCTCGTCTGCTGGACGTACGTGTGTGGTGCTAGGCTCAGTGAGTCTGCTAGCCTATACGTATAAAGTCGGCTCTTTGAAGACAGGAGTGTAGTGTTGTAGTGTTCGTCTGCTTGCTGTATTGGATGCGAAGCAGCCGACGAATACAAAAGATCCCGTCGTCTGCTTCCTTTCAGTTTCTTTCTGTTTGGTCGTCCAGAGTAGTCGGACTTTGAGAAAGTGTCGTCTGCAGTGCTTTTGGGAGGTTGTACTATTGTGTGTTGGTGTTTGGCTGGGGAGTTTTCTGTTTAAAAAAAAA
>CM060332.1:47439300-47443823 GCA_030674155.1 Stramonita haemastoma | reverse complement strand
CAACAGGATCAATTCTAGAGATCAATTCTGCTTTTATGGCATTTTTTTTGCGTTTCTTCTACATTTCATTCAATTCAATAATAAAAGCAAAAACAAAAAATCAAAACCAATAAAAAGAAAAATCCTAGATATTAAACAACCCTCTGAAAAAAGCAGTTGTCCAGCACATTGACATGTGAATAAGTATGTATTAAGTACAACTTGTTTTAAAGATTTATTTAATTCACTTGTGACTGTGAGTAATTTGCAGTCGTGAGACTTTTGGATTATCTGTCTCTTTGGTTAATGTGTGTGTCACTGTGTGTGTGTGTGTGTGTGTGTGTGTGTGTGTGTGTGTGTGTGTGTGTGTGTGTGTGTGTGTGTGTGTGTGCCACAGGCACATGGACACAAGCATGCATATATATATATATATATATATATATATATATATATAAAATATATATATATCTATATATATGCACTTGCATAAAACTAATGGGTCACTGTTGGTTTGAAGATAGGTGGGTGATTCTGTATACATGTATACAATATACACGTAAATGCGAATCTTGTGATACTCGTACAGTTTTATCTGCTTCACATCTTAACATAAAAACATTCATTCCATCTCCCTCTCACTTTGCTCCAGACGACTCAAAAAGCTTGGCCCACTCCTCCGCCTGGAAAAACTCGGCCGTGAAGTCCTTAGCGAAATCGGCATAGGTGAAATCTGGTCGGTAGTTCTCTTTCATAAACTGCACAATGGAGGGCTTTTTCGATCCTTTCCAACCCCACCAGAACCACTCGGAAGAGAAACTTGGCACAGAAAACACGCCCCAGTGAATGAAGATTCCCAGCTTCGATTCATCGTACCAGCCTGGCAAAGGTCTGGAGTCGATGGATGCCCAGTTTGGCTCATATCGAGTCCCCTGACAAGCAACTGCCAAAGTCAAAAAACAGGGCGATCCCCAGTGTCCTCATAGTTCCTCCTGCTACTGCCATTGTTGTTGTATTGGTCGCTCCTCAGGGGAGATCATTCTTATAGGCCTAGCCTAGAATACGCATCATGTGACTTTCAGTGGGCGAAATTTTAATAATCTAGGCCTAACAGTTTAGTTTATGGGGGTCGTCGTTTTGATCATTGGTGGGGCAATCGATTGCATACGCAAAATCTCACCATTGGTGACCCTTAGACCTGTGGCAGAGGAATGGAATTCCACCCTCCACTCCTCCCCCTATAAAGCAAAAACGACAAATTAATGCGCGCACGCGCGCGTGTGTATATGTGTTATTCACATAATAAAATAATATTTATTTATTCTTTGATATCGAGGATAATGGAATGAGCACTCGTGTGCTTTTTTTTAATTTTTATTTTTTACATTCAGTCCCCACGTGTATGCAGTTTTGTAAATTTTGTCACCTGTTCCCACCGGCTCACATTGGCCTACTCTTTAGAAAAGCGGAACAAGTTTTGACGTGTGCACAATATGTTCTCTCTCTCTCTCTCTCTCTCTCTCTCTCTCTCTCTCTCTCTCTCTCTCTCTCTCTCTCTCTCTCTCTCTGCGCAGACACTAAGCTTTCCAGGAGCGGACATAAGAGTGACCATGATCTTGTAATGATGACATTCTGACTCCAACTAAACAAAAATTCACAAGCAGAACAACATCAACATCAAGTTTGACCTCGAGAAGCTGAAGGATCCAGAGGTAGCAGACATTTTTCAGGCAAGTATAGGTGGGAAGTTTGCAGCACTCACTATGATAGTCTCAGATGAAACGATACAGATACCTTAATGGATGGTTTCAACACAGCAGTGACTGAAACAGCAAATGAACTTCTTGGCAAACACCGACCAGTCAAAAAACCTTGGGTCACACCTTACATCCTACAACTATGTGGCAAACTTAAGAGAGTCGAAGAAACAGAAAAATGAAACAGAAAAAAGAGCAGAGCAATATAGGCCACTCAACAAAAGGCATGTAGGCTAGGCCTACTACTAGACTGGTTTGTCTTTTTTTAGGCAATAGAATAATAGCTCGTGAAAAGCCCCAGTTTTCCATGAGTATTAATTAATTCCGTACCTGTGTGTGTGTGTGTGTGTGTGTGTGTGTGTGTGTGTGTGTGTGTGTGTGTGTGTGTGTGTGTGTGTGTGTGTGTGTGTGTTTATGTGTGTGTGTGTTTTATGTGTGTGTGTGTGTGTGTGTGTGTGTGTGTGTGTGTGTGTGTGTGTGTGTGTGTGTGTGTGTGTGTGTGTATGTGTGTGTGCGCGGGTATGTGTGTGTGTGTGTGTGTGTGTGTGTGTGTGTGTGTGTGGCGCGCGCGCGCGCGCGCGGGTATGTGTGTGTGTGTGTGTGCGTGCGTGCGTGCGTGTGTCTTATTCTTATGTATTCTTATTCTTTTATATCGAGGATAATGAAATAAGCTCTCATGTGCTTTTGTGTGTGTGTGTGTGTGTGTGTGTGTGTGCGTGCTTACAAGTCGGAATCATGTGATTCGATCATTATCAATGTTATTGTGTTAGGTCAGACTGACCCATGACTGTGATTGTTCTGGTGATCGCCATACTGATATATATCCCTCCCATGACTTGAGTAGGCCTAAAGACAGAGAGGAAAATGGAGACAGCTGACTGGGCAAGATTGAGAGGCTAGGCCTACTATCACCAATGACATCACCCACATGTGATCCGTATGACCCACGACAATTACGTCACTGTTTACAAGTAGGTCTCACTTTCACCCCTTACCCCTCGCCTCTCCTACTAGTAAGAAAGAAAACTGGCAAGAAGAAAATGAAAGTGAACACAATGATGATTGCAAATGTAAAAACCATAAACCGAGGTCCCGTGTGTTAAACGCACGCAGAACATCTTGCGCACATGTTAAAATCCGTTCCACTTTTCAGAAGAGTAGCCCATTGTGTGTAGGAACGGATGACAACATGTACAGAACTGCATACACATGGGGACTGGATGTAAAAAAAAAAAAAAGGACACTAGTGCTTATTCAATTATCCTTGGAATAAAGGAATAGAATAGAATCATTAAAAAAAGGAAGAGAAATTGCCACTTTGGTGCTTTTAATTAATTAACACAGAGAAGGCCCCAGTTTACGTGTCCTCAATATTAAATGTAGTTACTTTTTTTTTGTTCCTTGAAAGAAAATGTTACTGTTGTTGTTTTGATATGAGCTAAGAGCACACAAAAATGAGCAGGGTCCAAATTTCATATAGAAACCAACGTGAGCTTTGACGTAACACTTCTTTCTTTCTTTCTTTCTTTCTTTTAGATTCGACAAAGACAGGGCAAATCGCCACATTTCTAATGATTTATCAGACATAACATGTAAACGTTGTTCAAAGAGTTTGATATGTGTAAACAGACAACTTTTTGTTCTATAGTAATTATTGTTCAAATATCAGTTGACTATGAAGAACTCGGGCAGTGTAGACAATTAATGGCTTGTGAACTTTGTACAGGATACAACACCAGTACAACGCCAATACAAAGTACAATAATGTGAAGAGAGACAGATAAACATTGCATCACCGTCAATGTCAATGAACACAATACATTTCCTACCGCAAACGAGACCGTCTCGTTTGCGTTATAACGTCCTGGCAGACCGCAAACGAGACAGTCTCGTAGGTGATGTGTAGGCTACTTTCGTTTCGGCACTTCTCTCCTGAGAGTAATCGTTCTTACAGCCCTATATACAGGGGTCTGCAATAGAATATTTTGTTTTCTTTCAAAAAGCCAGTATCAGAAGGAGAGATAGGCAGAGGAGACAAGATAATAAGATGAGGAGGAGGAGAACAGCCTTCAATGGGGTTGACGTTGACTCCACACAATCACCATGACTGGGGCCAAAAGCTATGCCAGTTATTGATGGAAGTAAGTAGTAGTAGTAGTAGTAGGCACCCAGCAGTCTCGGAAAACTATGGAGTTGAGCTCTAGTCTTTAGAGCGCAAAGCCTGGGTAAGTATGTATATGGAGGGCAAGCTGTTACCCATACAGCAGACCCCCCCCTCTCTCCACGCCACTGGAATGATCCATAATGGATAGAAGTAAAGGGTAAAGATAGCTCAGTAAATAGCTCAGTGGTCAGAGCACTCACTTTCCACAAGCCAATTTTAAGCAGGATCAAGCGTGGTTACCAACTGGATGGGTGACCGTTTGCGCGCCTTGGCTACAGTACAGTTCCCTCCAGTTAACCCAGCTGTAAATGGGTACCTGCCCTCTTTAGGGTCAGGGAAGGTAAAGCAGCGAGGGAGAGGAGATGGGCGCCGCCCTCAATATGCTGGCCCCTAGAGAAGCTGAGGTCTCTGATGCCTTGCTCTCCTACGACCACATAGGTTATGGGACACCTTTACCTTTTTTTTTTTTTTAGTGTCAAGGCCTTCATAAGTGTTGTTATGCTTTAAAATTTTATTTCGACATCACTTTCAGCCACGAACAAATATTATTAACTACCTGTATTCTCCTGTAAAGGAGAAAAAAGCTTCTGAAGTCAGAGTATGGCTGTCTATAATAAAGCGAGGTG
>CM060332.1:47419300-47421800 GCA_030674155.1 Stramonita haemastoma | reverse complement strand
ACCTCTTCCACATACACACACGCACGCACGCACGCACGCACACACGCACGCACGCACGCACGCACGCACGCACTATTCCTTCCATAATCCTTGAAGTCAAAGAATAAAAGTAAATAAGAAATAAACACGCACACACATGCACGTACACACGCAAGCACTCACACACGCACGCACTCAAGCACACACGTATGCACGCACACACACACACACACAAATGCGCACGCACGCACGCACGCACACACACACACACATACACACACAACCACGCTTGCAGCGTTTCCCAGTAATATGAAAGCAAAGCACTATGAGAATACACACGCGCCCGAAGGCTCTATATATAGGCCTACACTGCCTTTAGTTTTCCAAAGCGAAGTGTAAGCACATGGAACTAATCGAATTACATATATATATATACACACGTGATAGTTAAATGGATAATTTTTACAAGGTAACTAGACCTAGCATTCCAGAAGCATAGCAAAAGCAAATGCACTCTAAAAAAACTAGTTTCACCGTGTACAATTATTTGCTTTGATATTCAAAAGCAGACACTAAAACTAGTTTGATTATGTGAATCTAACCGCATTTTGCATGTAAGAAGCAAAGCGTAAACCGTTTAACATTCGGAAGCAATTCGGTGGTAAAGGTAAAGGTGTCCCATAACCTGTGTGGTCGTAGAAGAGCGAGGCATCAGAGACCTCAGCTTCTTCTAGGGGCCAGCATACTGAGGGCGGTCCCCATCTCCTCTCCCTTGCTGCTTTACCTTCCCTGACCCTAAAGAGGGCAGGTACCCACTGACAGCTGGGTGAACTGGGGGGACTGCACTGAAGCCAAAGCGTGCAAACTCTCACCCATCCACTTTGTAACCATGCTCAATACTGCATAACTTTGGCTTATTTGGTGAAAGCGAGTGCTCTGACCACTGAGCTATCCCGTCCCGAGTACTTGAAAGTTGTTAAATTAGATAGAAGAGGAATGAAGGGGGCTTAGGCCTAGAACTCGTCTAGGCCTAATGAAGAAGAGGAAAAGGATACTTGTGTTTTTCTCCAATATAAAATGGCCTTAGCATTTTAAAAGCGAAGCATAAGCACGACTAATGACAATATGGTCTAAATAGTTGAAAGCAAGGGGTAAGCCTAAGCAATATGTATCAGGGTTTTTGTACCAGTTGGAGTATAATGAATAATATCAAGGACTGCTGGACACACCAGCTCACAGCCTAACTACTGCACACAACAGGGGACTGAGAGAGAGAGAGAGAGCTTGCGTGTTCTCTCTCTGCAGAGGAATCCAATATGTCACCCTGATGAACGTTAATGATACTCATGATATAGGCAAGGCTAGGCTAGACTAGACTAGGCAAGGCAAGGCAGCAAGACAAGGCAAGTGCCAAGGATTATTATATATTCTGCATTTCTAAAATTGTTAAGGCATTGTCGGCTTGTCAGTTTTGGCACCATTTCAGATTTTGGATACTTTTGGAAGTGTTTAAGATAAAAAATATCCTGTTTAAGAACATGGGTTCTACATCTAAAAGCAGGGTGAATTTATGAGAGAGAATGATGGTCTCTGAGAGAGAGAGAAAGAGAGAGAGAGAGAGACAGAGAGAGAGAGACAGAGACAAAGAGACAGAGAGAGACAGAGACAGAGACAGACAGACAGACAGACAGAGGGGGGAGGAAGAGAGAGACAGAAAGAGAGAGAGAGAGGGGGGGGGAGGGAGGGGGAAGAGGGAGAGAATTCGTGTTATATAAAAAAAGGACAATGTACCAAAACAAAAAGGATGGCTCCCGAGGCATTATTTATGGGGAAGATAGGTCTGTATCTTGACTGGACACAACAGTTCACCCAATATATTCCAGAGAAATTATACTGCACACCCCTTTCACCAAATAAAAGAAAATTGATGGGACTAAAATTTTCAGATTTTAATCGTTCTACGTGTATTCAGTATTGTGGTACCATCTCAAAACTGACACCCGAAAAAAAATTCCGACAATGCCTCAAACAATTCTAGATCCGTAAGCCAGTGCAATGGGAAATCCTATATACAAATATGCCCGTCTGGACATTTTTTCCCCACAAAGATAAAATAAACTGTATCTCGATTTCTTCCACACACAAAAAACTGAACCAAAACCTAGATACAGTCATATTTCTCCGTGAAAGAAAAAAAAATCAAAATTTTGACCAGGGAGACAAAAAAATTTCTATGGGGTAGGTAGGTAATTATTCTCTGGCTACACCGGTGCCAAGCAGCAGCAAGCATCCCTGTGGCAGGCAGGAGGACTTAAGGAAGAGGTATATAATTTTTTTGTTATATATATATAAACCTGGGAGCGGTGTCCTTGGGTTTTGGCGGAGGAGTGGTGGTTGTAGGCTTAGGCCTAAGTGGCACAGACTCTGTGGCGGTTTGATGAGCAGTTACAACTTGACGATGCCTTGTCCTGCCTCTGTACATATTAATGGGTCAGTCACTTCATAGGACTGAGATGGAGTG
>CM060332.1:47412984-47414200 GCA_030674155.1 Stramonita haemastoma | reverse complement strand
ATTATATGAGTGATAATGTGTTTCACTGCCGTTAAGCGCCTGACAAGTCGGGCTTAGCACATCCAACTTCAGCGTGATGTGAGTAATGATAATTAAAGTGTTGTAGCACTGTGCATACACAGACATCATGAATTCTATGAACTTTTATTTCCCAGGGTTGTAGGTTTGATTAGGTAAGACTAAGAGACCTGTATAAAAAAAATGTGCACACACCACAACACACCCACACCCCACACCCACACCCCACCCCCTCCCCCACTCTCTCCTCTCCTCTCTCTCTCTCTCTTCTCTCTCTCTCTCCTCTCTCTCTCTCTCTCTCTCTCTCTCTCTCTCTCTCTCTCTCTCTCTCTCTCAAACTGACACTGACACACAGGCATGCACACATTCACACATGCCGGCAGGCATACACAAGCACCCAAGTCACACACACACACACACACACACACACACAACACACATGCAAATTCATAAGCACACTAAAACACACACACACACACTCACTGACATTCACGACCTATACTTTTTCATCACTACTGTCTTCGTCATAAGGAACGCCGCCGCCGTATTGCTCAACGCAACCGTTCATATTGGGACAATATTTGTCTTGTGTTTCATGGCTTCCAGATGTAGTACTGTGTTTACTTTGGCATTTATTTTCTCTGTGGCAGTTCAGAGATTGCAAAGAGCGAGTGCAGTTGCTGGTTGAATATGTCACATTCTTCTTTTTTTTCTTTATTGAAGATCTCTTGGAAGTGGGAAAGCTGGTTGCTGGGTTGGGGTAGGTTCTTATTGAAAGGGGGGTGGGGTGGGGTTGGGTAGGTAAGGGTGGGGTGGGGGGGTATATATTTGGGGAGGAGGAGGAGGAGGAGACTGGGCGTAGGGTACACCCCCCTTGCTTGTGTCAACAAAGGTACAAAGCCCGCAATCGATGGAAAAAAAGACAGCTTGTAGAACCTGTGGCCAAATGTTTCTAGGCAAGTTTTTTTTTCTTTCTTTTTCTTGTTATTTCTTTATCTCTGTGCAGGGCGGTGTGTGTAAATGTGTGTGTGTTTGTTCCTCCCCCGAGTTCTCATTATCTGAAGCCTGGCACGTGTTGACACAGGCCCTGCTTGGCCAGGGACCCCAACCAGTCACTTGTACATCTCCATACACAAACTTTGCGCCGGGGAGGAGAAGATTGTTAAAACAAGGTGGGGGAGAGAGAGGTGGAGGAGAG
>CM060332.1:47402984-47405484 GCA_030674155.1 Stramonita haemastoma | reverse complement strand
TCCATTATCCTCGATATAAAAGAATAAAATAAATAAATAATTAAATAGATAAACCACACTGAGAAATCAAAGCGTGGAATATTTTCTTTCACTGTAGTATCAGTTCTTGAAGCCTTGTGTGAAGGCTAAAAAAAAAAAAAAAAATTGAAAGTGTTTATTTCATAATTTTTTTTTTATGTGTGAAGGAATTTAAAAAATACATTAAAGAAATTTTTTATGTTTTATTTTATTTTTTGTGTGTGAAGTTTTGTCGATGGTTCAGTGCCATCTGTTTTGGATTATATATATATTATATGTAATGTATTGACCCTGTGAGTACTTGGGTCGCGTCGCTGGAGGGGAAATATTCGCCCGTTGTTTTTGCTACTGTTTGCTGTTCTGAATCGTGATAAGCGGTCTTGGTTTCAGGTCAGCCTAGCTGTAGTAACAGTCTTCAGTCAGAATAGTATGACGTCTGAGGGGTGTGATGTTTGCTTTAAAAAAGTTTGATTAGATTTACTACGATAACAAGGTTTGTTGTCCCTGTAGGTGATCTGTTTTACTAGTAGTATAGTTCTGCAGTGTTTTTCAGGGGCAGGGAGGTGGGGTGTTAAATTGAGGTTGACTTGATACCTTTTTTCAACAGTCAAAACATTTATGAAAGAGCATACACGCAGGGACTGGATGTAAAAAAAGCACATGAGTGCCTATTCCATTATCCTCGACATATTAAAAGAAGAAATTACATAGATAAATAAATAAATAAATAGATATAGTCTTCACAGCTGTTAAAGGTGTAGTGAATATCACCTGTCCAATCTTGTCTTCTTTTTTTTTGTTTTGTTGTAGTTTTTTTTTTTTTGTGATTGAAGCAAGGTTGTTGTGTACAGAAGGCGTTAACTGTTTGTTGTTGCTGTCATCGTAGCTTGTTGTCATATTAATCATGGGGTCCTTTCTGCTGAGTCATCACTTTTTTCCACTGGCTTTTTTTTTTATTCAGTTGGCAGGGAGGGGGGATCCTCATTCTATGGTATGTATTTTATATTTATTTTTTGAGAGTGAGGGGATAAAAGAAACAGCATAATTTTCTCTTTTAACACCAACCAGCAGTCCCGGAACAGAGAAACAAATGTAAAAATAACACGCAAAAACCCCCAAATGTTTTACTTGATCCACTTCACTGTATGTATGCTACATGCATGCCCAGAAAAGATCAAGTATGGCTGTAAAAAAATGACCAAGTGTTGTTTATGGAGGGGGGGCCACTAGGGTTTGAATGTGGCCTACAGTACAGGGTGTAGTGTAGAGTGTGGGAATTTAGTGTTTATTATGGAGGGTGGGGGGGGGGACCGAGGATTGAACATGCAGTGCAGAGTGTAGTGTAGAGTGTGGGAACGTTGTTTTTATGGAAGGGCCACTGGTTTTTTTTTTAATTTTTGTTTTTATTTTTATTTTATTCTTTTATATTGAGGATAATTGGATAAGCACTCTTGTGCTTTTTATTTTTACATCCAGTCCCCTTGTGTATGCAGTTTTTTAAATGTCATCTGTTCCCACCGGCACACGATGGCCTACTCTTACGAAAAGCGGAACAGGGTTTAACATGTGTGCAAGATGTTCTGCGTGCGTTCGCACACGGGGCCTCGCTTTACAGTCTCATCCGAAGGACTTTTGGGGAGAGTGAAGTCAGCACTGACGTTAACTCCAGGAGAAACTGTCTGTCTGTCTGTCTGTCTGTTTGTCTCTGTCTGTCTGTCTGTCTGTCTGTCTGTCTGTCTGTCTGTCTGTCTGTCTGTCTGTCTCTCTCTCTCTCTCTCTCTCTCTCTCTCTCTCTCTCTCTCTGTCTCTCTCTCTCTCTCTCATAAATATGCATGTGTGCAACACTTGCATATATATATAGGCATACACAAGTACATACATCTGTTAACTGGAACATATGCATGTGTGTATGAACATTCAGAGACACACAGACTAACACGCACACACACACACACACACACACACACACACACACACACACACACACACACACACACACACACACACACACGAGTTCCCCCTTGTTAAAGGGATAGGAGATGCACTCTGTCACATAGATGTCACATAGTTGTCACATGGCGGAACAAATCATCATGCGTCATCTGCTCTCCCCCCCTAACCCCTCCCCTCCCCCCCCAATCTTCCCCCTCCCCACCTCCACTCTCTTCCCTTGCGTGACAATGTCACGCAGTGTAGGGGGCCCTGGCACAGACAGACAGACAGACAGACAGACAAAGAGATCACGGTTCATGCACTACCAATGATACAGTTTCTTTGTGAGCATGCAGATCCTGAAGAATAATAATGATAAAAAAAGTGAAGTCCTGGATCAATACTGGAACTGTTTAGTTGTATATGTGTATATTGTTGTTCAAAGCAAACTGTGTGGTATCTTATACAGAGATCAGGTAACTATTGAGGAAGGGAAAAGACTGAATTGAAAATGACCATCATGCCAATGCCATATGAAGTCTTCTCACTG
>CM060332.1:47385484-47390484 GCA_030674155.1 Stramonita haemastoma | reverse complement strand
CAGTTTTTGTTTCTCAGTTAAAAGCTTCAAGGTGCATCAATGGTGAGTTTTTGTGTACATGTGTGATCATTAATCCACTGTTAAGGTAGCCGCAGTGTGACTTCAGGGGTGATGTCTGAACGTAACACCTGTACAGTGTCTGCATGTAGATTTTGGTAAATTTTTGTCATGTGTTCCCCCCGGGAGAGCGTGCATGCCTGAGGTCTGGGTGTTGGTGTCTAGCGGAACGAGAGAGAGAGAGAGAGAGAGACAGAGAGAGACAGACAGACAGACAATGACAATGACAACGGTTTATTGTGATTTAAGCTTTTTCTCAGCCCATTTACAAGGGGACAGTGGGAAAGGGATTGGGGACAGTACAAATAGTGATATTGACCACACAGGACACAAAGAAACAAAATAGGGTAGCAGCCTGAGAGAGACTGAGAGAGAGAGAGACGGGGGGGAGAGAGAGGGAGAGAGAGAGAGACAGACAGACAGACAGACAGACAGACAGACAGACAGACAGACAGACAGACAGACAGACAGACAGACATAGAGAGAGGGAGAGAGAGATATTTGATTTGATTTGATTTATTCCTTTATATCCTCTTGTGCTTTTTTTTCATCCAGTCCCCGTGTGTATGCAGTTTTGTAAATGTCATCTGCTCCCACCAGCACACGATGGCCTACTCTTACAAAAAGCGGAACAGGATTTAACGTGTGCGCAAGTTGTTCTGCGTGCGTTCGCACACGGGGCCTCGGTTTAAAGTCTCATCCGAAGGACTTTGTGTGTGTGTGTGTGTGTGTGTGTGTGTGTGTGTGTGTGTGTGTGTGTGTGTGTGTGTGTGTGTGTGTGTGTGAGAGAGAGGAGACAGAGAGAGACAGAGAGAGACAGAGAGAGACAGAGAGATAGACGACTTTGGGTGTGAGGGAGGGAGGAGGAGACATTGTGAAGAGGAACAATGTTTGTGAGAAACCTGATCGCAAAGGGCACACACAATACACACACACACACATTCTACACACACACACACATCTACAACAACACCACACACACACACACACACACTACAACTCACACACACACACACACAACACACACACACACACACACACACACACACACACACACACACACACACACACACACACACTGCACACACACAACACACACACACACACACCACACACACACACACACACACACAACACACACACACACACACACACACACACACACACACACACACACACACACACACACACACACACTATTTGTCCTTGGGTAGGTTAAAGGAGATGTTGTTTGTGTTGTTTAGCATTGTTGAATGGAGGTATGGGAGGGAAGGGGGGGGGTGGATACCAATACTTGTCAACTGAGAACACCCCGGGTACCAACAGATGAACAAAGTCACCTTGCCAGAGCTGACATGCCATACCTTTTCTTTTTGGGGGTGGGGTGGGGGTCGGAGGTTTGGGGTGGGGGGGGGGGGGGGGGGGTTGGAGAGAAGGTTGACTGTTGCCTTTTGTAGCAGGACACCTCCCCCCCCCTCCTTCCTAATATCCCCAAACACACACTCTGAAGTCATCGCCTGGTTGGACTTTTGTCAGCAGAATTGAGAAGAAGACAGGTGTTGGGTTTAATTGTGGTCTCTTGGTTTTGAAGAAGAAGAAATAGAGGCGTTATTTATGTGATTTTTTTTTTTGCTCATGCTCATGTTTGAGGATTATTTGTCTCAAGTTGGAATGCAGTTAACCTTTTATGGTGGGGACAAAAAACCGGTGCCATATTAAGCAAACTCTCACCTTTGGATGAGACTATAAACCGAGGCGCCGTGTGCGAACGCACGCAAAACATCTTGCGCACGTGTTAAATCCTGTTCCGCTTTTTGTAAGAGTAGGCCATTGTGTGCCGGTGGGAACAGATGACAAGATTTACAAAAACTGCATACACACGGGGACTGGATGTAAAAAAGCACATGAGTGCTTATTCCATTAACCTTGATATAAAAGGAAAAGAAACAACCACCTTGGAGCTCTGGCTGAGGAACGACGAGGTGATAGCCCTGATGTGGCCTGTGTGGTCGGCTGGACTAGAAACAAGATTGGATTTGGATTGGATTGGAGCTGAGGAAGGGAAAAGATTATTTGCTAGAGGATACTGAAGAAGTCGCTGTGTCTTGTCCTGTCCTGGCCTCTATTGTTTCAGTTTATTTTGGGGTGGTATATATATCTGCAGCTGTGTCATTGACAAAGCCAAAACCAAAGAGTAAAACGATGCTGGTCACATTGTGAATTTTATCTTCAGGGTATCTCAGTATGTCGTTTATGGAGAAACCCTTTGTCTGTCACCTTTGCGTAGAGTTGAATTTTCAAGATTGTAGGGTTATGTCGTTGTACTGTCTTGGTGAAACGGACAGTTACTGGCACTGATTGTCAGATCTTATTCAGCCATTGATTGGTGAGGACCGCTATTGCTGAGTGGTTAAGACCGTTCAACTTCAATTCCATAGGTCCTTGAAGTTGTGGGTTTGAATCTCGGCAGCGTCTGGTGAATAAAGGGTTGGGATTAAAAAAAATAATCTCCCAGGTCAATCTCAGGTGCAGACCTGCCAGTGCAGTGCCTTAATTTCCTTTGTATAAACAATATATATATATATATATACTCATACTGAAGATCAAATGTATACAGAAGATCAAATATACACAATTTTTATATAAAGATCCTCAAATTCATGTTTGGTGGGTTAAGAAAACTGGTAACATGAACATACCCAGCATACAGCCCTGAAGAAGTTGCAATGTGGCTGTATGTTGTGGTAAATAAAATACATTGGGTCTTTGTCTCTCCAATAGGTGGCCCACAAGTCATCGATTGATGAGTGTTTTTGCACTACTGGCATGTGTGTGTGTGTGTGTGTGTGTGTGTGTGTGTGTGTGTGTGTTGTGTGTGTGTGTGTGTGTGTGTGTGCATGCGACGAGACTGTACTGTGTGTGTGTGTGTGTATGTGTGTGTGTGTGTGTATGTGTGTGTGTGTGTGTGTGTGTGAGAGAGAGAGAGAGAGAGAGAGAGAGAGAGAGAGAGAGAGAGAGAGAGAGAGAGAGAGAGAGAGAGAGAGAGATGTGTGTGTGAGTGAGAGTGAATGAGTGAGAGAGAGAGTCAGAGAGAGACTCTGTGTGTGTGTATGGAGAGAGAGAGAGAGAGAGACAGACAGACAGACAGACAGACAGACAGACAGACTCTGTGTGTGTGTGTGTGTGTGTGTGTGTGTGTGTGTGTGTTCACGCATCCATGCATCCATGCGTGGTGTGCCCTGTGACTGACACAAATCCTCGTGTTACAACAAAAACTGGCTGGGAAGTAAATGCTCAGAAGACATAATGAGGCTACAGTACACCATTTTGCACCCACTTCTTTCTGCCCCTCTGGGCCTGTGACCAGAGCAGAGCAGATCAAAGAGATCTATATTTAGAGTTGCCGCAAGTAAAGGCAGGCCAGTACAGGTTGGTTACCTTGCCTTGCCTTACTTTTACCTTACCTTACCTTACTTTGCCATTACCAGTTAGTTGCCAAACCCTACTCTGTCCTGTTCTACTCCACTAGCTAAGTCCTGGACAAGGCTAATCTCGCCTACTCACCCACCTACCCACCAGCCCACCACTGCCTTTTCTTTCCCTGCTGCATAAATTTTAATCATCCTTCCCCCCCCCCTCCCACATACACAGAAAGGCATGCATGTACACGCAGCATGCACACACACATATGCACGCATGAACACACACACGCACGCACGCACGACGACACACACCGCACACACACACACCACACCACACACACACACACACACACACACACACACACACACATCACTCACTCACTCACTCACTCACTCACTCACCACTCACCACACACACACACACACAACACACACACCCCACACACACACTTACACACACACACACACACACACACACACACACACACACACACACACACACACACACACACAGAAAAGCTGATAAGTGTTGTGTGATGGTAGAAGTAAAAGCACTGTTCTCAGTACTGTGCCAGTCTAATGCTACTGAGAAAAATCTTACCTCCCCCCCCCAGCCTTTTAATCGACCAGAAGTTTTACTTGTTCTAGACTTCCTACTTTATCTTCTCTCCCCCTTCCACACACACACACACACACACACTCACACACACACACACACACACACACACACACACACACACACACACACACACACACACAACACACACACACACACTTGCTTTACTACCCAATTCGGGCAATTGTACATGCCCCCCCATGTGCATAAGCACACACATGCATGCCTGCACACACTTTTCTCTCTCCCTTCCCTCACTGTCTCATGCACACTCACATACACAATATGCACACTCACATATGCACACACACAGCACACACCACACACACACACACACACACACACACACACACACACACACACACACACACACACACACACACACACATCACCCACCATCTTGTCTGTCTGTCTCTCAGTCTCTGTTTCTCTGTCTCTGCATCTGTCTGTCGCTGTCTCTCTGTGCTGCTCTTCTCTGTCTCTGTCTTCTCTGTCTCTTGTCTGTCTGTCTGTCTGTCTGTTTTGTCTCTCTCCACACACACAAGCAGGAGAGGGAGTTTTGTTTAGCCATTACATTTCACTTTTATGATCACAGCTAATGAACACTGCAGGAAGCTTAGCTTTCATTTTTCCCCTTTCCATCACACACACACACACAAAATGAGAAAAACCCGAAAAGAAAAAAAAAGCTCTCCCACTCTTTCCTCCTTCCTCTCTGAACTATATATCCTGGGCAACAAAAAAAGTGCCTTCTAAAGGGCGTATAAAATATAGGTCATTATAGAATGAAGTCTTCCTCCTCCTCCTCTTCTTCTCCATCCTCCTCTCCTCCTCCTCCACACACACATCAGAGATTGGTGGTAGTGGTAGTGGTGGGGTTGGTAGGTGGATAAACTTAAGTGGCG
>CM060332.1:47377984-47380484 GCA_030674155.1 Stramonita haemastoma | reverse complement strand
TGCAGCAGACGCAGCAGCAGCAGAACCTGTTGATGCTTGCAGCGCAGCAGGGACTGACGCCGCAGCAAATGCAGGAACTGATGTCTGCGGGGCCAGAGTCCAGCATCTTGCAGCAGCAGCAGCAGCAGGAGCATACCATGTTTTTGCAGCATCAGGTGTGTGTGTGTGGGTGGGGTTGGGGGGGGGGTTTGGGGTGTGGGTGGAGTGTGGGATGGTGGGTTAGTGGGGGTGGGTGGGTTGGTTGTGGGGGTGGGTGGGTAGGTTAGTGGGTGGGGTGGTGGGTTAGTGGGGTGGGGGTGGGTTGGTTGTGGTGGGTTGGTTAGTGTGGGTGTATGTGTAGGTTTGTATGTCAGTATGTATGTATGTATGTGTGTGTGTGTGTGTTGTGTGTGTGTTGTGTGTGTGTGTGTGTGTTGTGTGTGTGTGGATGGTTGTGTGGCGTGGGTAGTTGTGGTGGGTTGCTTGTGTGGGTGTATGTGTGTATGGTGTGTGTGTGGTGGTGGGTGGGTTAGTGGGTGTGGGGGGTGGGTTGGTTGTGGTGGGTTGGTTGTCTGGTGGGGTGAGGATCGGTGGGTGTATCGTGTGTGGGTTGGTGGATGGGTGGGTTTGTGTGTGTTGGGGGTGGTGTGGAGGTCAGTGTGTGTGTGTGTGAGTGAGTGTGAGTGAGTGAGTGAGTGAGAGACAGAGAGAGACAGGAGAGAGAGAGAGAGAGAGTTTGTGTGTGAGTGGGTGGATGGGTTTGTGGGTGTATTTGCACATGTGTACTTTGTGCAAACACCTGTTGGCTCTATATATATATGCCTGTACAGATGCAGTCAAATTATGTGCATGTTGATCGAGCTCTGGCATGCATGTATGAGCGTAAATCAACATATGCGCAAGCTCACATGCAAAGAACATGACCTTGTGCGAACTTACATACATACATACATATATATATATATATATATACAATATATATTATATATATATAATATATATATATATATATATATATACATATATTACATATATATTATATACATATATATATATACATATATATATATACTATATATATATATATATATATATATATATATATATATATATATATATATATATATTATGATATATACATACATCCATGTAGGTACACGTATCTCAAAGCCATCAATATTGATCTGCCGAGTCTAATAACCGTCGGAATTCCCACACGTTTCAGACTCCGGTGTGGTACAGTGTCATGCCCCTTACTGTGCTGTTGGAGGGGCAAAATATATTTTCTCCCGTGGTCGCTTTTTGTGTGTGTGTGTTCCCTGCCAAGTAATTTACAAATCTATTCCCCTCCCTGCATGTCCTCCCCCCCCCCCCCCCCCCCCCCCCAATTGCCGCCATTCTCTCTAATGGCGGGTTTTGAAGCCGCAAGCACAATGCTTCATGAATAGACAATGTGTTGACTGTCCTTGCAATGACCGTTGAGGGATGGTATAGAGATAGGCCAGGCCTGGGGTGTATTATTGTTGTTGTTGTTGTTGTTGGCAATATGAAGTGACTGTAATGACCGTTAGGAGATGGTACAGAGATAAGGGCAGGCCTGGGTGTATGTATTGTATTGTTGTTGTTGTTGTTGGGAATATGAAGTGACTGTAATGACCGTTAGGAGATGGTACAGAGATAGGGCAGGCCTGTGGCGTATTGTTGTTGTTGTTTGGGAATATGCAGTGACTGTAATGACCGTTCAGAGATGGTACAGAGATAGGGCAGGCTGGGGTGTGTTGTTGTTGTTGTTGTTGTTGGGAATATGCAGTGACTGTAATGACGTTCAGAGATGGTACAGAGATAGGGCAGGCCTGGGGTGTGTTGTTGTTGTTGGGAATATGCAGTGACTGTGTGTTTATTGTGTTGTGATTGTCGGGTCTGTTTGGAGTGTTATTAGGGGGGTGGTGGGGGTGTTTGGGGTGGGGGGGGGGGATGGAGTGTAGGGGGCTCTGGTTGAGGTGGTACCTATGATGTCTGGCTGCTGCAGGCTACCTGTGTGTGTGTGTGTGTGAAATCAAATCAAATCAAATCGAATCAAATTTTTATTTCCAGATGGTATATTGAATAAGCATTGATTTGCTTTTTTTTTTTTTCCCCCATCAAGCCGTCTATCTAAAGTGTGTGTGTGTGTATGTATGTATGTATGTATGTATGTATGTATGTATGTATGTGATGTATGTGTATGTGTGTGTGTGTGTGTGTGTATGTATGTGTGTGTGTGTGTGTGTGTGTGCGTGTAAGTGTGTGGGGTCGAAGCTGTGAGGAAACAAAAGAGTTTCTGCCAGGGGATGGGTAGGAGTTTGTTGTCTGTTGGTTGTTGGTTTTTAGAGGTAGGGTGGGGGGTTGCGGGTTCAATCATTGATGTATTGGAAGTTTGTGTGTGTGTGTGTGTAGTGTGTGAGTGTGTGAGTGAGTGAGTGAGTGAGAAGTAAGCATGTGAGAATGTGTGTGAGTGTGTTTTTTTTTTTTGTGGGGGGGT
>CM060332.1:47372012-47377884 GCA_030674155.1 Stramonita haemastoma | reverse complement strand
AGTGCAGGTCTCTAGCAGACGACAATTTCGAGGGGGTCAATTGTAAACTACGCATGCGCAGTCTTTCTGCTAAGCAGACGACTCGGGCCTGCTCTGGCCTTGTCACGTTGCCGTTATCAGCTTTCCTGGTCAGGGGGTGACTATGGATTTAATAACTGTGACATATGATCGACGGCCAGTTTTCTGTCCTCTTTCGAAACGACCGAGCAGATAATAATAGTACGCGTTGCAGTCACCGCACAAGTTTTAAAACTTGGAAGTGAACTTTTAACTGATGTAGGCGCTTTTTTCGGTTCCTAGGAAGAACTTGACAGGTGCAGAGTTCTCTATGGCTCTGTGACCCCCCCCCCCCCCCCTTTCTTTCATTGTTATTATTATTTAGTCTATCAATAATAATACACGCACACTGATATTAACACACACACACACACACACACACACACACACACACACACACACGATCGAACTCCAAGTTTCATGGAAAGCGCGTGCACATGGGCCGAAGGCCTAGCCTTCGCGGCATTCCTGTGCGCGCACAGTCAAATTGATACGCGCGCGTGTCTTTCCATGGCCGCGCGCACACGCACGCACACACACACACCAGCGTTAGGCTAGCTAGAGCGTGTATCAATCGTGAAATGTTACACACTCTTAACGTGTACTACAGTATTTACTGTCCCCCACGAGGCTAGCGTTGTCAGTTAGGTCGCTAGGCCTAGCTACTAGCTAGCCTACTGCTTGAGCAAATTCTTCCAGTTTTGATCTGACTGCTTTCAGTTCTGTAGGCTAGGCCTTGGGCCTTTTGGAATAGTGAGCCTACTGGGTTAGGCCTAGCAGACCTAGACCTAGTTGATAGCCTAGTCTGATTCTCCTAAAATGAGTCCTAACAACCGTTTCAGTTGGTTGTTAGGTTGGGTGATAGGCTGAAACTGGTTGACTGGCTGATGCTGAAATGTAAACACAACACAAGAAGTACTTTACTGGTGGTGGGGTGAATGCACAGCTTTGATTTGTTCAGGAAGTCACTCAGTGACTCATCACTGGCTGAGAAGGTGGCTAATAGGTCTTCAGGGGACAGTGGCAGATTCATTAAAATCTGCAGACAGAGACTGGCTACCTCATATCTTGCCACCCTTCCAGTTCCTGTTCCGCTTTTCTAAGAGTAGGCCATTGTGTGCGGATGGGAACAGATGACATTATTTTAAAAACTGCCTACACACGGGACTGGATGTAAAAAAGCACAAGAGTGCTTATTCCATTATCCTCGATATAAAAGAATAAATAAAATAAAATAAAATAAAATCAGTGCTAGGAGTGGCTGAGTGTAGGCTGCTGAGAATTTGGGTTGGTTACTAGCCTACTGGGACCGGTTAGCTCAGTGGTTAGAGTGCTCCCTTTCCCCCAGCCAAGTTAGGCAGTGTCCAGCGTGGTTACCCGTTGGATGGGTGGCCGTTGTGCGCCTTGGCTTCAGTACAGTCCCCCCAGTTCACCCAGCTGTAAATGGGCACCTGCCCTTCTTAGGGTCAGGAAAGGTAAAGCAGCTAGGGAGAGGAGACGAGCGCCGCCCTCAACATGCTGGCCCCTAGAGAAGCTGCCGTCTCTGACTCCTCAATCCCCTATGACCACACAGGTTATGGGACACCTTTACCTTACTCCTGAGTGCTGGTTGATAAAATGGTCTCCATACTAAAATGGAATTTATACAGTGCTCAGTCTTGTGAAAAACAATTTTGAAGGCTTGCATTCAAATTGTGCATACACACACACACATGCTCAAAGAGAGTACCAACAAAGTAAAATTGGCATGTGTGCGCGCACACACACACACACACACACACACACACACACACACACACACACACACACACACACACACACACACACACACACGTAAGGCCCTAACATTGGGAATTATGCACATAATATTCACTTTATTCTGGAACCTGTGTTCTGGTTGGTTGATAAGATCGGGGTTGATGGCACGTCACAAGCTGAAAAGTCAGACAGTCTAACTATTGGCTGGTGTTACGTTGTAAGTCAATGGTGGGGGCACTCCAGTAATGGTTAGCTTATCACTGATAGGCCAAAGTCAGCAAGCCAATCCATGATAGGCCAACGTCAGCAGACCAATCCATGATAGGCCAAAATCAACAGGCCAATCCATGATAGGTCAAAGTCGACATGCTGATTTTTAATAGGCCAAAGTCAACAGGCCAATCCACAATAGGCCAAAGTCAACTTGCTGATTCATGATAGGCCAAAATCAACAGGCCAATCCACAATAGGCCAAAGTCACCAGGCCCTAACAATTGGTTGGCTGCACTAGTAGACCATAATCATTATGCTAATTTAAGCAGAATAATAGTTGATCAGTTAATCATAGGCCAAAGTCAACAGGCCCAAACAGTTAATTGTCCTACTTGTTAATCACAGGTCAAAATCAGCAGACCCTAACAGTTGGTTGCATTATAGAACAGATGACAAAATTTACATCACTGCATGCACACAGTGACTGGATGTATATAAAACCAACAACTCCCCACCCACCCATCCCCTACACACACACACACACACACACACACACACACACACACACACACACACACACACACACACACACACACACACACACACACACACACACACACACGGAATACTAGTTCATTACCATCGAAATAAATAAATAAATGAACAAATAAATATATATATATATAATTATATGAATTATTATCTTTCTGAAGATGTGGGTGAAGCCTCATTGTTCTAAATTCAAATAATTTATATCTCTCACTCCAAGCCAATTGTTGACATATAAATTCACACCACACAACACACACACACACACACACACACACACACACACACACACACACACACACACACACACACACACACACACACACACACTTGAGCCCCTGGAGTTAACATCAGTGCCGATTCCACTCTACCCAAGAGTCCTGCGGATGAGACTGAACCAAACTCCCGTGTGTAAACACACGCAGAACATCTTGCGCACACATCAAACTCTGTTCCGCTTTTCCGAAGAGTAGATCATTAATATATGTTTGGTGTTGGTGGGAACAGCTGACAAAATTGACAAATAGCATGTACACGACCTCGATGTTAAAAAAAGGAAATGACTGCATATTCAAAAAAAGAATTAAAAACAATAATTATCACACACACACACACACACACACACACACACACACACACACACACACACACACACACACACACACATACACACACACACACACACACACACACACACACACACACACACACACACACACACACACACACACAGAGTAACGCACAAAGGCTTGGTGATGATGGAGATGGAGGAGACCGATTGAAAGTAGGCATATTTATTTATTTATTTATTTATTTATTTATTTATTTATTCTTTTATATCGAGGATAACAGAATAAGCAATCATGTGCTTTTTTTCATCCGGTCCCCGTGTGTATGCAGTTTTTGTAGATATTGTCATCTGTTCCCACCGGCACACGATGGCCTACTCTTACGAAAAGCCGAACAGGATTTAACGTGTGCGCAAGGTGTTCTGCGTGCTTTCGCACACGGGGCCTCGGTTTAAAGTCTCATCCGAACGACTTTTGGGGAGAGTTGAGTCAGCACTGATGTTAACTCCAGGAGAAAAATCTCCTCGACCGGACTCGAACCCCGGTGGTCAAATTGCCAGCACAATGTTCTGACCACTAGGCTATCCGTCCCCAGAGAGAGAGAGAGAGAGAGAGAGAGAGAGAGAGAGAGAGAGAGAGAGAGAAGAGAGAGAGAGTTGATGATGGAGATGGAGGAGGCTGATTTTAAGTAGGCATAGATGTGAGGTGTAACAACGGAGGAAGATCCTAGGTAGGAAATCAGTGTATCTTGAGGCTGGATTCACTCACTCACTCAGTCCCATGTCCCAAAGGACGTAGGGGGGACATGAGAGAAGACGCAACGGAGATCTTTTTCCATGCTTCACGATCCTGTGTGGCTAGTAGGAGGCGTTGCAGGGGTTGGGCAGTCCAGTCTTTGATGTTGTCAACCCATGATTTCTTTTGGCGGCCTCTTCTTCTCTTGCCCTCGACTGTTCCTTGCAGGATGGTTTTTGCTAGGGTGTTGTGTCTTGTGGTGTGACCAAACCACATCAGCTTTCTCCTCTTTATGGTGGAGAGCAAAGGCTCTTGGGGGCCCACACGCTTTTTGATTTCTTCTTTCACATAGTTATTGGTCTTGTGTTCTTTGTATGATATTTTGAGGAGTCTTCTGTGGCACTTGTTCTCGAATGCTTGGATTCTTCTCTCTAACTCTGCTGTCAGAGTCCATGATTCACAGCCATATAGGAGGATAGATATCACGAGGGATTTGTAGAGGTGGTATTTGGTGCAGAAGCTGATGTTGTTGCTTCTGATGATCCTCTGGAGTCTGACTAGAGCAGATGTTGCTGTTGCAATGCGAGCTTTCACCTCATTGTTTGATGTGCCATCGTTTGTTAGGATGGAGCCTAAGTATTTGAATTGGCTCACCTCTTCCAATATTTCTCCATTCATCTTTATTTCCGTGCTGTCATTACTCGCGCTGTTGACCATGATCTTCGATTTCTCTGTACTGACCTCCATGCCGTATGCGCTCGCTCGATCTGTTAGACTGTCTGTGAGGATTTGCAGTTCTTGTTTGCTGCTGCCCATAAGGTCAATGTCATCTGCAAATCTGAGGTTGCAAAGGGGTCTTCCACCAATGGAGATGGAAGTGTGGTGGTTTTGAAATTATTTTGAGGCTGGATTAGAAAGTGTTAAATATGTGCAAGCTCATGAAAAATTAATTGTAAAAAAAAGAAGATAAACTGCCATCTTGGAGTGTATGTGTGTGTGGGGAGGGGGGGTTAGTTTTTTTTTGTTTGTTGTTTTCTTTTTTGTGTGTGTAAAGAACGCATTACAAGAATACTGTGACTGAATGTTGAATGCCATTTTAAGCTGTTCAGTTTTTTGTTTGTTTGTTTGTTTTTCTCTTTAATACTTTGGGTTTGGGTTTTTTGGTTTTTGTTATGTTTTGTTTGGTTGGTTGGTTGTTTCGGGGGAGCTTTTAATTCGTTTATTTATTATTATTATTATTATTATTATTATTATTATTATTATTATTATTATTATTATTATTATTCGGCTAGAACTCCGAGGTAAGCCTAGGTTCACCAATGGTGAGCTTTTTGCGTATGCGACTACCCCCGCCGCCCCCCCCCCCCTCCCCCCCCCCCCCCTCTCCACATTCAAGTAGCCCTGTTTTGTCTTCAGGATGGTCTCTAAACACGTCACCTGTGTGCATGCATTTTTCATATAAAAAAAAAACAAAAAACCTGTCGTCTGTTCCTACCTGCACGAAATGGCCTACTCTTCTGAAGGGCGGAACGGGTTTTTAACGTTTGTGTAAAATGTTCTGCATGCATCCCCACAGGGCCGCCTCGGTTTATTATTGTCTCACCCGATAGAAGGACTCTTGACATTCAGTTTGATTTTGTGTGTGTGTGTGTGGTCAAACTAGGAAGAGAGGGTATAGTTAGGGGAACCAAACCCAGAACCTCACGGTTTACTCGTTAGACAACTGAACGTCTTAACGGGGACGGGATAGCCTAGTGGTCAGAACATTGCGCTGGCAATTTGACGACCCGGGTTCGAATCCCGTTGGAGGGGATTTTTCCCCTGAAGTTAACATCAGTGCTGACTCCACTCTCCCCACAAGTCTTTCCGATGAGACTGTAAACCGAGGCCCCGTGTGCGAACGCACGCAGAACATCTTGCGCACACGTTAAATCCTGTTCCGCTTTTCGTAAGAGTAGGCCATTGTGTGGCGGTGGGAACAGATGACAATA
>CM060332.1:47346441-47348941 GCA_030674155.1 Stramonita haemastoma | reverse complement strand
AAAACTTATCCTCTCCCCCCCCCTTCTCCTTCTCCGTATTGTGTTCATGATACTGTTTTTTCAGTTACCATTTTTCGCAGGGGGGGGGGGGGGGGGGGGGGGGGCTGGAATCGTCAGCTGTCACGCTATTTCGACTGGAGATTTCACCAGGAATAATTCTATGCCTGTGTTTGTGCGGTGCTATTTTGTTTTGTTTCTCAGTGTGTCTTGATGTTTGAAGTCGTTGTGTGTGGTGTTTTTTTTGTTTTTTTTTAATGTTTCGTGTCAGTTGTTCTTTTTCCTGAGTTTTGATGCTTGTATGTATTGAAAATTTGGTGACATGTTTTTGTATTACTATAATAACCTCAGTTCCCCCATTTTTGGTTGTTATTGTAAGGTAAGGTTGAAGTACTATTTCAAAACCATTTCAGATTATAGGCCAAACTGTTGACGACACACACACACACACACACACACACACACAACACACACACACACACACACACACACATACACACACACACACACACACACACACACACACACACACACACACACACACACACACACACACACACACACACACACACACACACACACACTCTCTCTCTCTCTCTCTCTCTTATCTAATAGGACTGTTGGTCTGATTGGATTATAAGACTGAAAAAGACTTTGTTTATAATTACAATTTTTGTAAACGGGGCTCTATCGGTATAGATATATGAATAGTACCCCTATTTGGAGAGAAGAGTAAAGGCGGTTGAGATGAGATGCTTCCGGAGACTCCTTGGCATCTCCTACAAAGACCACCAAGCAACAAAAAGGTGCATAACAGAATCCAGCAAACCATTGGTCCCTACGAAAACCTTTTAGCAATCGTAAAGAAGCGTAAACTTAAATGGTATGGGCATATCACAATATCAAAAAGACTTGCAAAAAACAATACTGCAAGGCACTGTCCAAGGAGGAAGAAAAAGAGGCAGATCAAGGAAGAGATGGGAGGACATCAGCAAATGGACAGGCCTAGAACTCAACAAAACTTTGAGAAAGGCAGAACAGAGAGAGGAATGGAGGGAACTGGTTGTCAAGTCTTCAGGGATGCCCCACGGTCGCCAGACTAAGGGATAGATAGATAGATAAATAAATAAATAAATAAATATAGATAGATAGGTAGGTAGGTAGATAGATAGATAGATAGATAGATAGATAGATAGATAGATAGATAGACGGACAGACAGATAAATAGATAGATAGAAAGATAGATAGATAGATAGATAGATAGATAGATAGATAGATAGATAGATAGATAGATAGATAGATAGATAGATAGATAGACCCTATTTTAGGTAAACTCCAAGGCAATAGATTTTGCTATTTCTTTCTTTCTTGTTTTTGTTTTTGTTTGTTTCTTTAGGGTTTTCGTTTTTCTTGTTGCTGTTGATGTTTTTGTTCTTACTTTATAGATATCTATCTTCCCAAATCATTCATTTTTTAAATCAGAGAAGCTTTGGTCTCCTTCCTTTCACTCTTTTTCCCCTGTGACGCAATACACATTTATTTTATTTTATTTTATTTATCGAGGATAATGGGATAAGCTCTCTTGTGCTTTTTTTTTTTAAACATCCAGTCCCCGTGTGTATGCAGTTTTGTAAATGTCATGTGTTCCCACCTGCAAACGATGGCCTACTTTTACAAAAAGCGGAACAGGATTTACCGTGTGCGCAAGATGTTCTCTGTGCGTTCGCACACGTTGCCTCGGTTTTTAGTCTCATCCGAAAGACTTTTGGGGAGAGTGGAGTCAGCACTGATGTTAACTCCAGAGGAAAAATCCCCTCGACCGGGAATCGAACCCGGGTCGTCAAATTGCGAGCGCAATGTTCTGACCACTAGGCTATCCCGTCCCCAATACACAGGCAATATGTGGTGCCTTTGATGCTATTTGTACCGTTTTCTTGTGGTGCCCAGGTTTGTGATGTTATTGCAACACTGAGATGGAGGCATCTGTGATGTCCAGTCTGTTGTGTTATTGCCTTGTGTGTTTTTCACATTCCCTCCCCCCCCCCCTTTATTTGTTCTATCCATATATCTCTTATTTATTTATTTATTTATTTATTTATTTATTTATTTATTTATTTATTGAATCTTTGATAAGTCATTAAAAAAAATGATTGAGAAATTGTGAAGGGGTTACTTATACTTGTTTTCCTGGTTACTTGCACTTGTTTTCCTCCACTACTTTTTCCTCAATAATGATAATATCTCTTATTTCCATGCCTTATCTATGTGTTTCCTTGTTTATTCATTCATTTCTTTCTCACATATCTATCTGTTTACTTCCTCCTTCATTTTACATGCACGTATATCCCTATGACAGTGGCTGTTTTTTGGCTGCCTCATCTTCCTACCCCCCCCCCCCCCTCCCTGTCCTGCTGTCCCCACACTGCTCATTTCAATCTCCTCACCACAGCCATACCCAGATTCGTTATGTCTCATCCTCAGGGTCGGGAGTCCACAGGGAGCC
>CM060332.1:47323941-47328941 GCA_030674155.1 Stramonita haemastoma | reverse complement strand
GGAGCAGCCAGCCCATCCAGTAGTCTACAGTGAGGCAAGAACAATCCCGAGAAACAGCTTCAGGAAACCATAGCGCCAGCGGCTGGAAATCAGACTAGAAGATGAAAAAGATGACATTTTAGAGCTACACAGAGCTGCTTAAGTTGTTATTTTCAGACTTCGAACAGAACACTGCCAGCTCCTATCCCATCTCCACCGCCTGAAAATATCCCACACTGACCAATGCCCCTGTGGCACAGGCCCACAATCCCCCCTCTCATACCCTGCAGTCCTGTCCTACCTTCAACACTCTGAGACACCAGACGTGGCCCAGCCCTGTACAGATCCATGAAAAAAAACAACTGTGGGGACAAGCAGGGTCACTGTGACAGACTGGACAATTTGCCACCCAGACAGGATTAATTAAAAGTTTAGCATGGCGAGGGAAAGAAGAAGAAAAAGAAGAGAAGAAGAAGAAGAAGAAGAAGAAGAAGAAGAAGAAGAAGAAGAAGAAGAAAGAAGAAGAAGAGAAGAAGAAGAAGAAGAATGCAAAGAAAAGATGTAAAGAAGAGAATGTAAAATGAAGAAGAAGGAAGAATGCAAAGAAGGAGAAGAAGAAGGAAGAAGAAGAAGAGAATGCAAGAGGAAGAAGAATGCAAAGGAGAAGAAGAATGAAAGAATGCGAAGAATGCGAAGAATGCAAAGAAGAAGAAGAAGAAGAAGAAGAAGGAAGAAGAAGAAGAAAGAAGAAGAAGAAGAAGACGAACGACGACGACGAGACGAAGAAGAAGAGAAGAAGAAGAAGAAGAAGAAGAAGAAGAAGAAGAAGAAGAAGAAGAAGAAGAAGAAGAAGAAGAAGAAGAAGAAGAAGAAGAAGAATTGCATAGCAGAATGCAAGAAGAATGTGAAGAAGAATGAAAGAAGAATGCAAAGAAGAAGAATGCAAAGAAGAATGCAAAGAAGAATGCAAGAAGAAAGAAGAAGAAGAAGAAGAAGAAGAGAAGAAGAAGAAGAAGAAGAAGAAGAAGAAGAAGAAGAAGAAGAAGGAGAAGAAGAAGAAGAAGAAGAAGAAGAAGAAGAAGAAGAAGAAGAGAAGAAGAAGAAGAAGAAGAAGAAGAAGAAGAAGAAGAAGAAGAGAAGAAGAAGAAGAAGAAGAAGAAGAAGAAGAAGAAGAGAACCAAAAAGAAAAGAACATGACGTGAAAAGAAGAAAAAGAAGGGGAGAAGTAAAAAGGGAGAAAAAGAAGAAAGAAGAAGACAACCTTTTGACGAGAATAATCTTCCATACTCTTAGCGAAAAGGCGGATGGGTGTGTCTGAAATGACTATTAAAGATCATCATTATCTAAGCCTGCCTTTGATGAATGTCAGTATAGAAGCTGGAATTGATTTTTCGTATAATGTGTTTAGAATTTCAAAGTAGGCTGAATTTTTTTTTACCCCCCCCCCCCCACACACACACAAAACACACCATTCCCACTGGACATTGAATTATAGACCTATACCCACAATACAGTATATAAAATGAAGATTAATTTTTTAAAAATCCTTTAAAATAGGATTTTTGGGGGGTAATATTTCTCATGACCCTGTGTGTCTTTGTTGTCTCTCTGAAACAAAATGAGTAGTTTTTACAGGGCGCTTTCTCTGAAGTCAGAGTATGGTTGCCTATATGGAGAGGTACTTTGAACACAGTCACGCACTGCAAATTTCTCATCCAGCGTGTACGTACAGTCTCACAGTGATTCCCAAGTGGGATGATGAGACAGAGTGTTATTATTCTGAGTAACCCCAACGGTGTTAAGCTGGGGAACGCCCGAAAACATTAACAAAAACAGAAACGTTAATAACAATAACAACAAAACTGATATCACACTGGTTAAAAGGGTGTATGATGAGTAAGAGAAGAGTGCATATTTTGGGTGATACTCTCTACCCCCCCCCCCCCCCCCCCCCCCGCTCTCACAGTGGGTGTTAAACTGGGTAACGCCCAACAGCATTAGCAACAACAGAGAGAACGATAATTATCGTCCCCTGTGGGAATGCTCACTTCTAGAAATTCCCATTTTTTCTATCACTCTCTTTGTTTCTGTCTTTTCCCTACTTCCCCCTTCCCTCTTTCTGTCTCTGTCTGTCTTTCTGTCTCTGTCTGTCTGTCTCAGTCTCTCGGTGTATCTCTCTCTGTCTCTGTCTCTCCCTCTCTGTCTGTCTGTCTGCTGTCTGTCTGTCTGTCTGTCTGTCTCTCTCCATCTCTCTCTCTCTCTCTCTCTCTCTCTCTCTCTCTCTCTCTCTCTCTCTCTCTCTCTCTCTCTCTCTCTCTCTCTCCATCTCTCTCATATGCTTATTTTCTGCCTACCTAACCAGCCCATTCTCTTTTGTCTTTCCTCATACAAATCTGAAACTTTTTCTCATGAACTTTTCCCTGATCTCATCCACAGGAACTTAGGGGAAAGAAAAGAGTCATTACTGATGGAACTTAACTCCAAGAAAAGTATTTAAAAAAATCCCCTTGAATGGAATGGGCATGCCTCGGTGGTAATAACATAAACTCAGGCAGCAGATTGCAAGCTCAACGCTCTAATCACTACTAGGCTATCTTTCCCCTCCGCCCCCCCCCCCCCCATCCCCCTGCCACCCTCACTCCTCCCACCCCCCTCCAATGTCCAGTCAATCTCCACAGCTGTAATGAGATTTTCCACAATGATTAATTGGTCAGATTTAAAGTCTGAGCAGGGCGTTACCCGGAGGATTTGTTTTGTAATTTGAGTTACAGCATTCAGGGACACTTGCTGGCTGGCTGGTGGGTGAAAAGTTTAATTCAGTTACCTCAGACTTTTTGTTGTGTGTGTGTGTGACATCAGTGGTAGGATATTTTGATTTTTTTTTGGATTGGAAAGCCATTATATTTCTTTCAGAGCTAGGTTTTTAGTTACTGGGTGTGGGAAACAGTGTAGTATAATTCGTTTTTCAACAGGAGGGGTATAAATGTGTTACTGAAATATGGAAACTCGTAAAAAATTCTGATCAGAGAGAGAGAGAGAGAGAGAGGAGAGAGAGAGAGAGAGAGAGAGAGAGAGAGAGAGAGAGAGAGAGAGAGAGAGAGAGGAAGAGAGAGAGAGAGAGAGGAGAGAAAGAGAGGAGAGAGAGAGAGAGAGAGAGAGAGAGAGAGAGACACACACACACACACACACACACACACACAGTATCCCCTCTCCCCACTAAATCTTGTTGTTGTTGAAATTATATTATAGTCCCAGCGGAAGAAATGCTGTTTAGGGACTGTGGACAGAAGCCAGAAAGTCAGAAGGTCTCCCACTTCAGCTCTTGGGGCCACCCCCAAAAATAGAACAGTTCTGTTGAAGCAACAAGAGAGAGAACGGCCCACGCAAGCACTACAGTGCTGCACGAGCGGAAGCTCCTATTATAACGACCACATACACGTTAAATCAATCCACAGTCCACCTTTCATCAACCACATTCCTCATGCTCTCTGTGTCCAGTGGCGATGTCCAGTGCAGGTCCAGTCCGGACCCGGTGTCCGATGAACTCGCTGCCCTGCAGAAACTCCACCTCCTGCTACAGAAGACTCTGGGCCTGTGACGGCATCAGGGACTGCCCCTGGCGGATGATGAGCTGGGATGCTGTGAGTGGTCTTCTCCTCTTTGTATTTTCTTTTTGTCTGCTTCCGGGTTCTTTTTTCTTTTCATTTTTTTGTTGTTGTTGCTCTATCTTTGTATCTTCTTTCAGGTTGAATGTTGATGAACTATACTTTCCTGATTTAGTGGACAAAGAGGGGGGGGGGGGGGGGCAGGGGGGCAGGAGGGGGGAGGGTTTGTTCCCTGGAGCTGTGGACGGGGAAAATCCATCTAAACATTCATATGATGCTCATTTGTAGTTATTGCAGTTGTCATTATAAAACGATAAAGGTAAAGGTGTCCCATAACCTATGTGGTCCTAGGGGGAGCGAGGCATCAGAGACCTCAGCTTCTCTAGGGGCCAGCATATTGAGGGCTGCGCCCATCTCCTCTCCCTCGCTGCTTTACCTTCCCTGACTCTACAGAGGGCAGTTACCCATTTACAGCTGGGTAAACTGGGGGAACTGCACTGAAGCCAAGGTGCGCAAATGGTCACCCATCCAACTGGTAACCATGCTCGATGCTGTTTAACCTTAGTTTGGGGAAAGCGAGCGCTCTGACCTCTAAGCTATGCCGCCCCCTTATCAATCATAAGGTCTTTACATTTACATGAAAATTACCCTTGAGTGTTTTTGTAAGTTCTTCTTTCATTCACGTGAGTGTCTTTACTTATATGCACATGAAGACCTTCTTATAAGGGTCCTTATATTTATGACGGGATAGCTCAGTGGTCAGAGCACTCGCTTTCCCCTAGCCAATGTTAAGCAGCGTCCAGTGTGGTTGCCAATTGGATGGGTGACCGTTTGTGCTCCTTGGCTTCAGTACAGTTCCCCAGTTCACCCAGCTGTAAATGGGTACCTGCCCTCTTGAGGGTCAGGGAAGGTAAAGCAGCGAGGGAGAGGAGATGGGCGCCGCCCTCAATATGCTGGCCCCTAGAGAAGCTGAGGTCTCTGATGCCTTGCTGCCCCTACGACCACACAGGTTATGAGACACCTGTACCTTTACCTTTTACCGTACATGCTCACGTCAAATCCAGTTGGTCAGTTCGGTGTTTGTTTGTTTGTTTTTAATGGTAAAGTGTTTAGTGAAACCAGCCTACAATCAATACAGTAATGTTAAGTTTCAAAGTTGCAGAAAATTTTTTAATCAAACTTAGAAAGTATACAAAATAGTTCGTCATTTATCTTGTTTATCCTTATTTTATGTTTTACAATGATTGTTTAAACTGAATTCTAACATCTTGATATTGCTGTTTTACATAATACCCAGAAGGGAGTCAATGGATTGTGAATGTTGATTTTATATTCTTGATGATAAATGTGGGTAGTTACATCCGCATGAATGCTTAAACAATAATGTGTGTGTGTGTGTGTGTGTGTGTGTGTGTG
>CM060332.1:47313941-47321441 GCA_030674155.1 Stramonita haemastoma | reverse complement strand
ACCAGCCCCGCTCCCTGCTCTGAGCCACCTAGGTCGCCCAGGAGAGCGGACCCCCAAGCTTCTTCTTTCAGGTACACGGACGCCAGCCAGGACGATTTCGTCAGCGTGGATGAGGTAGGTCTGTTCGGGAGTCCCCAGATCAGGCTGCCGTGTCGTTCTCCTCCTCACGCCCTCAACATCTCCAGACCCCCTTCCTACAACTCTTGCCTCAACGTGGGCGGTACCCCAGCTCCCGTCATCATCAACCCGGTCCGGAGGAGCAGCAACGTCATCGGGGATGACGCGGAGGACGTCAGCGAGGGTGAGGAGAAGGCGGGAGACCTGGAAGTGTCTCCAGGGAGGACAGTTCTAGTGATCTGCTGCCGTCTTACGATGAGGTTACCCGTGAAGGGGCAGCGCTGCCAGCTCACCCTGAAAGGCCTCCCAAGTATCCCCCGCGTACCAAGAAGTGATGGAGAGTGAGTGACTCGAGTGATGTCACAAGAAAAAAAAATCGTTTTCTTTTTCTATTCAGATTGTGCTGGTTAGTAAGCTCAGCACATCTTTGCTGCTCCGAAGGAAAATGTTGTGCATGTGTGCACACATCACAAAGAAAGAAGAGATTAGGATCGAGGATGGATTGATCTGTGAGGAGTTATTACATCTGAAATATTCCAGATCTGGACTGAAGACTTGTGTTTGTTTCACTCCTGGGTTGAGGAACTTGTTTGAACTGGAAGAGGACTGTGTGAACGTGGGACTATGTGTTGCGCTAGAGGCCTTGTGTCTTGGAGGTGTTGCTTATGAGCAATATTTTGGAGAAGGGAGTGAGGAAGTTTCTTCCAAATGATGAGTAAGGAATGGAATCTTCCTAAGAAGGTTGTGGAGCCCAAATGTTCTGCTTAAGTCTGGAGTGATAGTTGCTTGGGATGGAGAGAACAAATATCATACCTTTTTGAAGATGGATGGATGAATGATAGACTGTTGTGTGCAGGAGAGTTTAGGAGGAAATCACCTTCTGAAGACAGGTTAAGTGTGGAATACCTTTTGAATTGCTTAAAAGAAGCATAATGATTTCGTTTATCGAAATGGTATTGAATGGCAATTGTGTGACAGTGGGCGTTGAAATCAAAGATGCCGTGTATATAGCCACGTATATGATTTGTATGATGAAACTATCAGAGTGAGATGTAGGTTTTGTTTATGATGATTTATGTTTTCACCATGTTTTAAAGAATACACGCACAATGAATTCATTCCTTTTTTTAATTTGGGAGATTTACAGAAAATAACAAGACACAAAGAAGCAAAAAAATTCCCTTGCACTTTGTTAAACGCTTTGTTATGTTCTTTGTGAATGCTTAACTTTTTTTTTTCCTGATTGTGATATTACAGCACAGTTATGTCTTGATGATGCCAGCCTCTTTTGTTATTGTCGTTGTTTGTTGTTATTGTTGTTGTTGCTTCCGGGCTGTATAATTGTAGTGATGTTACATCTTTTGGGGGATAATACTTTTGCTAATTTGTACTTATGCTGCGCTTTATATGTTTGATTATACAGATAACCTATATTCAAGAAGTATCATTGTAGCATTGTTGCATTTTTTTTGGACAATACTGAAATATTTTTGTTATGATGGAACGATAGTAGGTGTGTATGGTACAGTTTTGATAAACTGGGCCTCTTTTTCCCCACAAAAACTATGTGATTGAGATTCTTGAAGGCTTTGATCACAATGGGAACATATTTTTTATTAGAATTATGTGACACAGCACACAAATACACATAACTCAGCCAGTGGTCCATGGCCCAGTGCTAACATTAGTGCACCCCTTCCTATTACCAAGTCCAAGTGCGGCCAGTTTCTGCTATGATTAGCATCAGCTGGGATGAAACAGATAGCAGCTGAGAGTAGCTGAAACTGGGGGGAAACTTGACAGATGTGTGATGGTAGCTGTATCATAGTTTTCCAAGACCTTTGAGAAACCCTTTCCACAGAATTGTTTTCCATTACTAGTTAGTTTTGGGATGTGAGCTTAGAAAGAACCCACCTGTTTACTTTTTTTATGCTGGTATACTGCAGTTACTTTTTTTTCAGAAAATATTCATAGAAAAAAATATTCATCTTGATTTACTGGAATCTGCATAACCGAAAGTTATTCTGGTTATTTGCATATGTAATAGCAATCACCACCACCACCACCATCCTCCCCCCAAAATCAAAGCAAACTACAATCCTTGAAGTCAGAATGTGGCTACCTTAATGGGGGGTAAAAAAAACCGGCCACATACGCAAAATCTCACCATTGGTGAACCTCAGCATTCTAGCATAGAAGGAAGGGGAAAAACCCAACCTCCCAACAAAAACAAAGCAGAACGAAGAAAGCAAAACAATACAAAACTCCCCAAAGTAGCCAGCCAGACAGCCAGGGCCGTGCCAACCAACTAACACAATCAACCAACCATCCAACCACAAAAGAAAAAAGGAAACAAGACATTTTTTTTTTCAAGATACCTTTAGACACTCATTCTATTGGATAAAACGAAACCAACCAACCAGCTAACAATTTTATAAACTTTTTCTGAGGACCAACCCTACCAACCCTAAGGAACCCAACCCAACCCAACTCAACCCAACCAACCACCAACCCAACCTAAACAAAACCCAACCCATCCCAACCCAAGCATCTAACCAAGAATAAGGCCACGCATGGAATGTTGTTTTCAATAACAACAGCAGATTTGGAGGGGAAAAGGCATCTCTTGTTCATTCATTTTCTGATGATAAAAGTTTTTTTTTTAATCAAGAAAAGAAAAGGATAACATCAGTTCTGCTTGACATCACACACACACACACACACACACACACACACACACACACACACACACACACACACACACACACACACACACACACACACACACACACACACACACTCTCTCTCTCTCTATCTTCCTCTTCTCCGTCTATCTTCATCTCTCTCTGTGAAAAGACAGGAAAAGAATTTGAACCCACACACACTCAACAAAATGGTAGAATATAAAATACGAAACTGGCTTAGGAAAAATGAACCTCCTGACAACAAAAGATACTCTACAAAATAATAGCAAGTCATCAGACAGCCACATATATAATCACTGACAAAAGGGACATCTTTTACATAATTATCTATAAGATTTTAAAGATAGATAACGTACTGTGTGTATAACTTGTGTAGCTCTGTTATGATATTCCTTGTGTAGTACTGTTATGCTATTCCTTCTTGTGCTTCAAAACATTGAAATGAAAAAAAAAATGATGTACTTTAATTTTTTTCAATATGGGGTTTGTGTTTTTGGAAGTAGAGAAATGGGAGATAACTGCTAAAGGGAAGGAAGTAATCATGGTCTGTGAATTGCTTCTGTTTCTAGTCTGCTATCTGCAGCATATGCATACTGAGAATCATAGATGATGGAGAAATGAGGATGTACTCTTTGCTTCTCTCTCTCTCTCCTCTCTCTCTCTCCTCATCTCTCTCTCTCTCTCTCTCTCTCTCTCTCTCTCTCTCTCTCTCTCTCTCTCTCTCTCTTCTCTCTCTCTCTCTCTCTTAAATAAAGAAATAAATAAATAAATAAATAAATAAATGAATAAATAAATAAATAATAAATAAATAAATAAATAAATAAATAAATAAATAAATAAATAAATAAATAAAGTATATTGATATGCAGGAAAACAAATGCTGGTGACTGCTTACAACTTCTTGGTCATTATCGATTACTCACGGATAAAAAAAAAAGAAGACCAAACAAATAAACAATAATACTGGAAGAAGAAGTCCTCAGAGGACCCCATTTGAGGCATTATTGAGTAAGGTCCATACCCGTGGCGGTACCTGACTGTGTTCTGGTTCATGGATGAGTTATTTTCAGAGGTCCCTACAATGATTGAAGCATCGCACTCTGTGGTACCTTACAGCATGACAATTTTCATAATTTGCTCAAATCATCCCATCTACAAGACTAGATTGGTATTCTTACCACCTACTAATTTTTTGTCATTTGCAAAAAGCTGCATTTTCTTAGAAAATGATTCTTATTATTATTCATGTGCTGTTATTAAGGGCTTCTCCAGTTTTGAGTTTACTAGTGAATATAACGTGATTGGTTAAGGTATATAAACAGAGTAATCTTCCCTAGTTTCAATCTATGTTCAAGAATGTTGTGAAGGGCAGATAATATTGCCAGAAGATTAAAATTCATAATCACAGGGAGATATTTTTTTTGGTTCCTTCTCTGCTGATCTGGTACATACATCAGTTAGTTAACTCACTATGTCCGAACATTCCTGGTGGAGAATGTTTATAACGCATCTGTTTTGTACATACATTCCGGAAAGATTTACATGGGTTTGGGTTTTTTTGCATCTTAATGCAACATCATAATAACCAATAACAGATACACGTATTGGCCTATTCTTTTAAATATATAAAACCGCCAATTAGAATGTGTTGCTGTTTGTTAGGCATATTTGTGGTCTGACCCCCCCCCCCCACCCCCCCACTACATCTTATTAGCATAAAATAAATTGTTGATATTTTCCCTTTAGCTCCATAAGCTGAGAAAATAAAGGAAAGAAAAATTTATACTGTGCCATCAATTGACAGAATGCGTCTATAAATGTTTTTACAGTTTCATTTACTAACCTGAAAAGCTTATTTGGGGGGGGGGGGGATTAAAAAAAACACTAAACAAAGTAATGAGCAGGGTATGATGAAAAGAAAGGGAGAAAACTGATGAAGCCGAATAAGTTAAAAGGCCAGCAGACAGATGAGGCAGATATCCGAGATGCTTCTTCTTCTTCTTCTTCTTTTCTTCTTCTTCTTTCTTCTTCTTCTTCTTCTTCTTCTTCTTCTTCTTTCTTTCTTCTCTTCTTCTTCTCTTCTTCCTTCTTCTCCTCCTCTTCTTCTTCTTTCTTCTTCTTCTTCTTCTTCCTCTCCCTTTTCTTCTTCTTCTTCTTCTTCTTCTTCTCTCTTCCTTCTTCTTCTCCTTCCTTCTTCTTCTTCTTCTTCCTTCTTCTTCTCCTGTGTTCCTTGGTGATGCTAAAGCTTTAATCCGGTCTGGATGTTGAAGTCTGCAGTCTGTCCCAGTGTCTCCCTTGGTCCCCACACTTTTTTCCTTAGCTCTAAAACTGGGCTGGGCCACGTCTGGTGTCTCAGAGTGTTGAAGGTAGGGACAGACTGCAGAATATGGGAGGGGTTGTGGCCCTGTATTCGTTCATGACTGACTGGGCTAATCATGTTCCTTCTCTGTAAGATTGCTTTTAGTACTTTATTAGATGTGTGTGTGTGTGTGTGTGTGTGTGTGTGTGTGTGTGTGTGTGTGTGTGTGTGTGTGTGTGTGTGTGTGTGGGAGAGAGAGAGAGAGAGAAGAGAGAGAGAGAGAGAGGGGGGGGGGAGGTACCAGTACAGCAATATTCATTATATATATTTTGGAGTTATAAAGAATTTTGAAAATGTGAGAAGTTCAAAATTATTCAACACATACAATGAAAACTCTCTCTCTCTCTCTCTCTCTCTCTCATATCTCTCTCATCTCTCTTCTCTCTCTCTCTCTCTCTCTCTCTCTCTCTCTCTCATCTTCTCATCTCTCTCATATATATATATATAACAGCAGGGGTTTTAGGCTTTTATAGCATTATTTCATTTTGTTTTCGTTGTTGTTTGTTTCTTTTTCTTCCATGTGTATATGAATAATAATCGTACTTTTTATTTATTTATTTTTTTTTTAACCTAAGGTGGAGATTTTTTCCCACTGTTGTAGTTGTATTTTGATGTTGCTGTTGTTTCTAATGTTATTGTCTTTGTTATTTCTACTGCTATTGTTATTTCCTCTGTTGAGAGTGTTCAGTGTATAACCTGAATTTGCAAGACATAATAATTATAGGCTAATCATCTTATCAGTTTTTAAGATTTGTGCAATAAAGTGTTCCTATTTTGATTTTTGTCCATGTATTTTGTTTTTCATATAATTTCCTGGAAAATGATGTTACTAACAATTCCTGTTTGTTATATATTGATATACCGCCTTCTTCATAACATAGATTTTATTATTATCAGTTATCTTGTGCATACAGTTTTAAACCTGGAAGCAAACATTCTTTTTTTCAGTTATAACAAATCATGCTCCAACTATTTTTATGGGTACTTCAAATGTTTGTTGTACTGAAATAATTTGATATATATTGTATGCTTTTGACAGCACCAGTGATTTACACTCATGAAAAATATATCCTTCTGTTTTGGCTACACATGTGGAAAAAAACCGATACCAGGGGAAAAATGGAGTCACGTTTTTATATGGATATTGTTGAGAAGATGATACATAACAACTTACTTTGAAATGTGATTCCAATCCAAGTCCATTGTAACTCAAATATAAATTTACACAAGGTTTTGAAATCCTAATTGTAAAGTAAAATCTTTAGAATTGGTTAGGATATCTCTCTCTCTCTCTCTCTCTCTCTCTCTCTCTCTCTCTCTCTCTCATCTCTCTCTCTCTCTCTCTCTCTCTCTCTCTCTCTCTCTCTCTTCTCTCTCTCTCTCTCTCTCTCTCTCTCTCTCTCTCTCTCTCTCTCTCTCTCTCTCTCTCTCTCTATACCATGAAGTAAAAAAAAAATCTTTGATTTCCGGATAATGCAATAAGCACTCTTGTGCTTGTGCTTTTAAATTTTTTTTTTTTTTTTACATCCAGCCCCAGTATGTATATCAAGTTTTGTAAATTTTTTCATCCATTCCCACCAGCACACAATGGCCTACTTTTTCGAAAATGATGTCATGTGTTACTGGCTGTGTGGTCAATATAATGGTGTTGTTGTTGTTGTGCGTTCCCCAGCTTAACACACTAGGGAATACCACAGATATGCATGGTGTCTCACTCATCCAACCTGTGAATCACCATGCAAGCTTTAGTGCACAATGGATAAAAAGTTTATATGTATGCATTTTTTTTTTCAAATACATCACCATTTAGACAAGGTGACTTTGTGTTGCTTTCTGTTTATTACCTTCGCAAACAACACCGACTGTTTAATGATGTATGTTGAATTATTATTCATTGTTATTGGGTCAGAATCATTATTATGGCATATATTTGGATTGTTATACATTGTTTGGGTTTGTTTTTTGTGTTTAAAGGCCCAAACCAGACCAGTTGTTACATGATGATGGTGGATTTTTTTTTTTTTTTTACCAAAAATATGTTCCTCTTGACATTTTTGTGTGTACATCACACAACGAATTTGATAATATGTGTGTGTGTGTGTGTGTGTGTGTGTGTGTGTGTGTGTGTGTGTGTGTGGTGGTGTGTGTGTGAGAGAGAGAGAGAGAGAGAGAGAGAGAGAGAGAGAGAGGAGAGAGAGAGAGAGAGAGAGAGAGAGAGAGAGAGAGAGAGAGAGAGTGTGTGTGTGTGTGTGTGTGTGTGTGTGTGAGAGAGAGGAGAGAGAGAGAGAGAGAGAGAGAGAGAGAGAGAGAGAGAGAGAG
>CM060332.1:47302199-47308841 GCA_030674155.1 Stramonita haemastoma | reverse complement strand
GGCCGACCTCAAGGACCGCACGTGGAAGTCTGACCTCTACACCCGGACGAGTTCCCGAAGACCACCCCACCACCGAGACCTGCGCGGCGGGAGCCGTTTGGAGGAAGGGCACCAGCCCGCTCCCCCCCCTTTTGAGCACCTCAGGTCGCCCAGGAGAGCGGACCCCCAAGCTTCTTCTTTCAGGTACACGGACGCCAGCCAGGACGATTTCGTCAGCGTGGTGAGGTAAGGCTGTTCGGGAGTCCCCAGATCAGGCTGCCGTGTCGTTCTCCCCCCTCACGCCCTCAACATCTCCAGACCCCCTTCCTAAAAAACTCTTGCCTCAACGTGGGCGTACCCAGCTCCCGTCATCACAACCCGGCCCGGGGAGGAGCAGCAAACGTCATCGGGGATGACGCGGAGGACTCAGTGGGGGGTGAGGAGAAGGCGGGGAGACCTGGAAGTGTCTCCAGGGAGGACAGTTCTAGTGATCTTTGCCGTCTTACATGAGGTTCCCCCGTGAAGGGCAGCGCTGCCAGCTCACCCTGAAAGGCCTCCCAAGTACCCCCCCGACCAAGAAGTAGGAGAGTGAGTGACTCGAGTGATGTCACAAAAAAAAAAAATAAAGTTTTCTTTTTTCTTCAAATTGTGCTGGTTAGTAAGCTCAGCACATCTTTTCTGCCCTAAGGAAAATGTTGTGCATGGTGCACACACACAAAAAGAAAGGAGTTTGGGATCGAGGATGGATTGATCTGTGAGGAGTTTATTACATCTGAAATATTCCCAGATCCGGACTTAAGACTTTGTTTTGTTTCAATCCGGGTTGAGGAACTTGTTTGAACTGGAAGAGGACTGTGTGAACGTGGGACTGTGTGTTGCCCTAGAGGCCTTGTGTCTTGGAGGTGTTTGCTAAATGGGCAACATTTTGGAAAAGGGGGAGTGAGGAAGTTTTTTCCCAAAATTTATGAGTAAGGAAGGATCTTCCTAAGAAGGTTGTGGAGCCCAAATTTTTTTGCTTAAGTCTGGGGTGATATTGTTTGGGGGATGGAGAGAACAATATCATACCTTTTTGAAATGGAAAAAGAAAGACTGTTGTGTCCCGGGAGATTTAAAAGGGAAAAATCACCTTCTGAAACAGGTTAAGTGGGGAAAACCTTTTGAAATGTTTAAAAAAGAGGCAAATTATTTCGTTTATCGAAAGGTATTGAAGGGGCAATTTGGACAGTGGGCGTTAAAAATCAAAGAGCCGTGTATATAGCCCCGTATATGATTTGTAGAGAAACTACAGAGTGAGATGTAGGTTTTGTTTATGATGCAAAATGTTTTCACCATGTTTTAAAAATACACGCACAATAAATTTTCATTCCTTTTTTTTTTTTTTTTTTAATTTGGGAGACTTTACAAAAATTACAAGACACAAAGAAGCAAAAAAAATTCCCTTGCACTTTTTTAAAAACCCGCTTTGTTATTGTTCTTTGTGAATGCTTAATTTTTTTTTTTTCCTGATGGGAAAAAACAGCACAGTTAGTCTTGAGATGCCAGCCTCTTTTGTTATTGTTGTTTTTTTGTTTTTTATTGTTTTTTTTGTTGCTTCCGGGGCTGAAACAATTGTAGTGGTGTTACATCTTTGGGGTGATTTTGGGGATAATACTTTTGCTAAAATGGCTTATGCGCGTTTTTATGTTTGATTATACAGAAACCTATATTCAAGAAGAAAACATGTGCATTGTTGCATTTTTTTGGGGAACAATTTTTGAAATATTTTTGCTATGATTGTACGATAGTAGGGCGTGTATGTTACATTTTTTAAATAAACTGGGCCTCTTTTTCCACAAAGACTATGTGGTGAAGTTTCTTAAGGCTTTGATCACAATGGGAACATATTTTTTTTTACAAAATTCTGTAATCACAGCAAAACAAATCCATCTAACCAGCCAATGGCCATGGCCCCCGTGTAACATTAGTGCACCCCTTTCCTTTTACCAAGTCCAAGTCGGCCAGTTTCTGCTATGATTAGCACCAGCTGGGATAAAACAGACAGCGCAAAAGACTGAAATTGGGGGGAAACTTGACAGCCGTGGATGGTAGCTGTAAACATAGTTTTGATGCTTTTTTAGAAACCCTTCCCCCATAATTGTTTTTCCATTACTAGTTAGTTTTGGGATGTGAGCTTGAAAGAGCCCACCTTTTTACTCTTTTATGCTGGTATACTGCAGAAATTTTTTCAGAAAATATTTATTAAAAAAAATATTCATCTTGAATTACTGGAACCTGCATAACCGAAAGTTATTTTGGGTATTTTCATATGGAATAGCAATCACCACCACCCCACCCCCCTCCCCCAAATCAAAGCAAACCACAATCCTTGTAAGTCAGGGGGTGTGGCTACCTTAATGGGGGGTAAAATAAAAACGGCCCACATACGTAAAAAACTTACCATTGGTGAACCTCAGCGTTCTAGAGTAGGAGAAAGGGCAAAACCCCCAACAAAACCAAAAGCAGAAAAGAAGCAAAGCAAAACAATACAAAACTCCCCAAAATAGCCATCCAGTCACCAGCCCGAGAGCCAGATGGCCAACTAACTAATACAATCAACCAACCATCGAACCACAAAAAGAAAAAGGAAACAAGACATTTTTTTTTCAATATACCTTTAAAACACTCTTTCTATTGGGTTAAAATGAAACCGACCAACAGCTAAAAATTTTATAAACTTTTTCTGAGACCAACCCTACCAAACCCTAAGGAACCCCAACCCAACCCAACTCAACCCAACCAACCCAACCCAACCCAACACAACGCAACCAACCTAACAAAACCCAACCCTCCAACCCAAGCATCTAACCAAAGTAAGGCCATGCATGGAATGTTGTTTTCAATAACAAACAGCAATTGTGGGGAGAAGGCATCCTTGTTCAGTCTTTTTCTGAAGATAAAATTTAAAAAGAAAAGAAAAGTGATGACATCATGTTCTCTTGGCATCACACACATACACACACACACACACACACACACAAAAACACCAAAACACACACACACACACACACACACACACACACACACACCACACACACACACACCACACACACACACACACACACACTCTCTCTCCCCCTTGTTAGTTTTTTTTTCTTGATGTTACCCTGTTAAGGGCGGGGACTGGTCGTAAAAAAAACACATGAGTGCTTATTCATTATCCTCGAAAAAAAAAGAAAATTTGGGTTTGATTTGATTTGATTTGATCCTCTCTCCCCTCTAAAAGACAGGAAATGAATTTGAACTCAAACACACCAAACTAAATGGTAAATATAAAATACGAAACTGGTTAAAGGGAAAAAATTAACCCCCGACAACAAAAGCACTCTACAAAAATAGCAAGTCCCTCAGACAGCCACATATATAATCACTGACAAAATGGACACTCTTTTACATAATTTACATAAGATTTTAAAGATAAATACCTACTGTAGTATAACTTGTGTTCACTGTTATGATATTCCTTTTTGTATACTGTTATGCTATTCCTTCGTGTGCTTCAAACATTGAAATGAAAAAAAAATGATGTACTTTTTTTTTTTTTCAATATGGGGTTTGTGTTTTGGAAGTAGGAAAATGGGAGATAAGGGCTAAGGGGAAGGAAGTAATCGTGGTCTGTGAATGGCTTTTTTCTAGTCTGCATCTGTTACAGCAGCGCATGCATACATGAGATCATAGATGAATGGAGAAATAAGGCAAATCTCTTTCTTATATATAAAAATATAATATATATATAATATAAATATTAGAGAGAGAGAGAGGGGAAGAGAAGAGAAGAGAGGAAGAAAAGAATAGAAATATGGTGTGGAGGAAAACAAAGAAGGTGATTACTTACAACTTCTTCGACATTAACGTTTTTTCTCAAGATTAAAAAAAACAACAACAAACAAACGAGCAACAATAACTGAAAGAAGAAGTCCTCAGAGGACCCCATTTGAGGCATTATTGAGTAAGGTCCATACCCGTGGCGGTAACCTGACTGTGTTCTGGTTCATGGATGAGTTATTTTCAAGGACGGTCCCACAATGATTGAAGCATCGCACTTGTGGTACCTTGCAGCAAGAACAATTTTCATAATTTGCTCAAATCATCCCGATCTACAAGACTAGATTGGTATTCTTACCACCTACTAATTTTTTGTCATTTGCAAAAAGCTGCATTTTCTTAGAAAATGATTCTTATTATTATTCATGTGATGTTAGTAAGGGCTTCTCCAGTTTTGTGTTTAATAGTGAATATAACGTGATTTGTTAAGGTACTATAAAAAGAGTAATCTTCCCTAGTTTCAATCTATGTTCAAGAATGATGTGAAGGGCAGATAATATTCCCCAGAAGATTAAAATTCATAATTACAGGGAGACAATTTTTGGGTTCCTTCTCTGCTGATCTGGTACATAGGCCTACATCAATTAGTGAACTCATTATGTCCGAAACATTCCGGTGGAGAATGTTTATAACGCATCTGTTTTGTACATACATCCGGAAAGATTTACATGGGTTTGGGTTTTTATTGCATCTTAATGCAACATCATAATAACCAATAACAGATAACACGTAATGGCCTATTCTTTTATATATGAAAACCGCCAATCAGAATGTGTTGCTGTTTGTTAGGCCATATTGTGGTCTGACCCCCCCCCCCCACCCCCCCACTGACATCTTATTAGCATAAAATAAATTGTTGATATTTTCCCTTTAGCTCCAATAAGCTGAGAAAATAAAGGAAAGAAAAATTTATGCTGTGCCATCAATTTGACAGAATGCGTCTATAAATGTTTTTACAGTTTCATTTACTTACCTGAAATGCTTATTTTGGGGACGATTTAAAAAAACAACAACAACAACAACAACAACAACACAACAACAACAACAACAACACCAACAACAACAACAACAAACGACAAACCAACACTAACAAAGTAATGAGCAGGGTCTGGTGAAAAGTAAGGGAGAAACCTGATGAAGCCGAATAAGTTAAAAGGCCAGTAGACAGATGAGATGCTTCTTCTTCTTCTTCTTCTTCTACTTCTTCTTCTTCTTCTCAATTCTTCTTCTTCTTCTTCTTCCTCGCAATTCTTCTTCTTCCTCCTCGCAATTCTTCTTGTTCTCTTGTTCTTGTTCTTCTTGTTCTTGTTCTTAATTCTTCTTGTTCTTCTTGCAATTCTTCTTCTTCTTTCTTCTTCTCTTCTTCTTCTTCTTCTTCTGCCTGCTTCTTTCTTTCCTTCTTCTTCTTCTTCTTCTTCTTCTTTCTTCTTCTTCTTCTTCTTTCTTTCTTTCCTTTCTTTCTTCTTTTCTTCCTTTCTATTTCTTTCTTTTCTTTCTTTCTTCTTCTTCTTCCTCCTCCTCCTCCTCCTCCTCCCCCTTCTTCTTCTTCTCTTCTTCTTCTTCTTTTTTCTTCTTCTTCTTCTTCTTCTATCTTCTTCTTCTTCTTCTTCTTTCTTCTTCTATCTTCTTTTCTTCTTCTTCTTCCTTCTTCTTCTTTCTTCTTCTTCTTCTGTGTTCCTTGGTGATGCTAAAGCTTTAATCCGGTCTGGATGTGGTCTGGATGTTGGAGTCTGCAGTCTGTCCCAGTGACTCCCTTGGTTCCACAGTTTTTTCCTGGAGCTCTAAAACTTGGCTGGGCCACGTCGGTGTCTCAGAGTGTTGAAGGTAGACAGAACTGCAGAATATGGGAGGGGGTTGTGGCCTTTGTATTCGTTCATGATTGACTGGGCTAATCATGTTCCTTCTCTGTAAGATTGCTTTTAGTACTTTATAGATGTGTGTGTGTGTGTGTGTGTGTGTGTGTGTGTGTGTGTGTGTGTGTGTGTGTGTGTGTGTGTGTGGTGTGTGTGTGTGTGTGAGAGAGAAGGAGAGAGAGAGAGGGGGGGGGAGGTACCAGTACAGCAATATTCATTATATATGTTTTGGAGTTTAAAGAATTTTGAAAATGTGAGAAGTTCAGAAATTATGAACACATACAATGAAAACTATATATATATATATATATATTATATATATATATATATATAATATATATATATATTATATATATATATATATATATAAATATATATATATATATAACAGCAGGGGTTTTAGGCTTTTATAGCATATTTCATTTTGTTTTTGTTGTTGTTTGTTTCTTTTTCTTCCATGTGTATATGATAAATAATCGTCCTTTTTTATTTTTATTTTTTTTTTTACCTAAGGTGGAGATTTTTTCCCACTGTTGTAGTTGTATTTTGATGTTGCTGTGTTTTAATGTTATTGTCCTTTGTTATTTCTACTGCTATTGTTATTTCCTCTGTTGAGAGTGTTCAGTGTATAACCTGAATTTGCAAGACATAATAATTAGAGGCTAATCAGTTATCAGTTTTTTTTTTAAAATATTGCAATAAAGTGTTCCTATTTTGATTTTTGTCCATGTATTTTGTTTTTCATATAATTTCCTGGTAAATGATGTTACTAACAATTCCTTTTTGTTATATATTGATATACCGCCTTCTCCATAACACAGATTTTAATATCATCAGTTATCTTGTGCATGCAGTTTTAAACCTGGAAGCAAACATTCTTTTTTTCAGTTATAACAAATCATGCTCCAACTATTTTTATGGGTACTTCAAATGTTTGTTGTACTGAAAT
>CM060332.1:47292199-47297199 GCA_030674155.1 Stramonita haemastoma | reverse complement strand
TAAAATTTGACAATGCGTCTGCAACAGATTTGAAATCAGAATGATTCGAAATGTTCAGGTTCTGCTGTTAGCATAGTTTTGTTGCTATTGTTGTTGTTCTGAGGGTTGTTCTTTTTGTGTTTCTTTGCCTTGTTTTTTTTTTTTTTTGTATTGTTTGGAATTAGTATCTTGCTACATCTTCCATCTCATCAACCCCCTCCACCCCCCCCCACTCTCCCCGTCTAATATCACATTAAGTGAACAGACGTAAAATTGAAGACACACATCATCATCATCATCATTATCACATCATCATCATCACATCATCATCATCATCATCATCCAAGAACAAGTATTGAATTTGGTACTATTTATTTATCTATTTATTCTTTGATATCGAGGATTATGGAATAAACGTTCATGTGCTTTTTTACATCCAGTCCCTGTGTGTATGCAGTTTTGTAAATCTTGTCATCTGTTCCCACCGGCGCACAATGGCCTTCTCTTACGAAAAGCGGAACAGAATTTAACACGTGCGCAAGATGTTGTGCGTGCGTTCACACAAGGGGCCTCGGTTTATAATCTAGGACTTTTTTGGGGGGGGGGGGGGGGGGGAGAGTGGAGTCTGCACTGATGTTAACTCCAGAGGAAAAATCCCCTCGATGAGGAATCGAACCCGGGTCGTCAAATTTCGAGCGCAATGTTCTGACCACGAGAATGTGTGTGTGTGTGTGTGTGTGTGTGTGTGTGTGTGTGTGTGATGTGGAACTGAATCTGTCAACTTATTGCAGACTATTTTCCGCAAATTTAGTTAATTGAAACTCTGTGACGGATTTGTAATTATGGAAGACTGACAGAAAAAAAAAAAAAAAAAGAAAGTCTAATTTTATAGAACAGGAATGCAGCATTTGTTTGTTTGTTTTGTTTGTCAAAGTCAAGTCACGTCAAAAAGATCTTTATTGAGGGTAAAAGATTAAGTTTACACAACTTTTTTTCATCCTGCCCTCACTAAAAAAAAAAAAAAAAAAAAAACTCATGAAAAATGACTTCTGAAACATTCAAAGACAAATATCTGAATATGATAAAGTTGAATTCTACATTACATTTAGAAAACATATAAATGCTTTCTCTTTTGTCCAGTCATATAATCATATGCAGTGTGAGATAAAGGCCGTTGTATTACATCATACACACACCGGCAGATTAACATTCTTGTTTCGATTTTCTCATTGCCTACACTAGACAAGAATGCTTCCTGCCTAAGTCAGCAGGGGAAAGCACTCTCCAGTACTTTAAGGAATTGGTTCCTTGTCTTGGAAAGCTTACAGGAATGGACAGAAAGTGATCGTTTCACCATTAGGCCTTGAATTTGATCAAAGTAAGTGATTTCTTTACAAATAATATGGAGTTCATGGGGGGAGATATTGTGTTTCGTGGATGATATGAGGCGAAGATACCATCGATAGAATGTTATCACATTTTAGGTCTACGATCATGTTGATATCTGGATCAGCCAATAAGACTGTCTGTGTGACTCGGCTAGTAGGCTAGTAAAAGGTTGGCAGAATATTTTGATGTGCCCGTCGATAGGGGGATGCAACAGAATGTGGCCGATGAGCAGTCCTGCCTTTCTAGTTGGCACACGATGTGTATAATGAATCACTAAAATAAAAGAGGGTAGGCCTAGAACAAAATGCACGCGTACTTGTTACAAACTGCGTGTTTAGCTAAACACGCAGCGAGAGCTTGCTTTTTAAAATTTTTACTTTGGATTTAGTACAGAATGTGGGTGGTCAGAATCACGATCCAGGAAGAGAGTATTATTCTCGCTGAAGAGGGGCTTCCCTGTCAAAGAAAACCAGGCTATTATATTCATAGAATGGGAACAGGTTGAAAAACTTTATAAACTTTGTGTGTAGTGTAGTGAGTTAGATAAAACTGAAGAAAACAAGGTGTGGTGTGGGTGCCTGCAAGCATGCGTGACTGTATGGGTGTGTTTCTGTGTGTGTATAGGTACAACTACAACATGTATCACATGTGTGTGTGTGTGTGTGTGTGTGTGTGTGTGTGTGTGTGTGTGTGTTTACAAGTGTGACGCGCGTGCATGTGTGTGTGTGTGTGTGTGTGTGTGTGTGTGTGTCACTGTGTGTGTGTGTGTGTGTGTGTGTGGTGTGTGTGTGTGTGTCACTCTGTGTGTGTGTGTGTGTGTGTGTGTGTGTGTGTGTGTGTGTGTGTGTGTAGGCTTGCCTGTTTCAGTGTTAGTTATATTTTTTAATTTGGTGCACTGTGCACTGACTTGTTAGTTGTTGATATATATATGTACAGTGATTAGGAGCTTGTGTGAAAATTTAAGCATCTTCAAGATCTTGTGTCCTTATTTTTTTTCTGTCCTCAGCTAGAACTTAAACTTAAGAATTTTACCAATGGTGAGATTTTTGTGCTGGCAAGCATTGATTCATCATTAAGGCAGTTGCATTCTGACTTCGGGGATTGTTTCTAAACATGACACCGGTGTGCTCATGTATAAATGCTATCATTGTATGTGTTTTAAAAAAAAAAATTGTCATCTGTTCCTACCGGCACGCATATAATCAGCCTTACTTCTCTGAGAGGTGGAATGGATGTTTAATGTGTGTGCAAGATGTTCAGTGCGCGTTCACACACAGGACCTCAGTTTATGTATAATTTCATCAGAAAGGCTCTCATGAGAGTAGAGTCGGTACTGATTGAACTCCTGGAAAAAATAATCCCCTCAAACAGGTGCCTCGGTAGTGGCTCAAGAGTCAAACCTGGGCCATCAGACCACAAGCTTTATCCACCAGGCTATTCAGTGTCCTGCCCCCATCCCCACATTTAAAGCAGATTTTTTTTTGTGTAGAAGAGTGAGTAAGACACTAGACAGTGATAGCATTATAATTTAGCAGGCAAACTTCATGTATACATACAATTTACTATAAATTTAGCTTTGGAATCAATTGTCATATAATGAAGAATTAGTTTTCAAGAGAATTAGTGCAGTATACTGTATAGTTCTGTGACATATGTATTAAGAGCATTGGTCCAGTACAGCCCAGTGGACTGTCCTATCCAATGAAAAAGAAGAAAAGAAAACAGAAAGTAGGAGAGATAGATTAGAACATCATGAATTGATGAAGGCAGTATTGTACATGTGCAGCATTCAAATGTAGATCTATCTATAATCTGTGGATTGGCACTCCAGACTATTAAATTTTTTTTAACAATCTATTTTATTTATTCTTTTATATCGAGGATAATGGAATAAGCACTCATGTGCTTTAGTTTTTTAAACATCCAGTCCCTGTGTGTATGCAGTTTTGTAAATCTTGTCATCTGTTCCCACCGACACATAATGGCCTACTCTTACGAAAAGCGGAACAGAATTTAATGTGTGCGTAAGAAGTTCTGCGTGCAATCACACACGGGGCCTCGGTTTATAGTCTAGACTAGAGGTAACACACCCACCATCTCTAGAAAACAAGAAGTCATGGATTCAATCCCCATTTGAATCTGAAGTTCCCCCCCCCCCCCCCCCCATCCATTAGATCTGGTCTGGGTGTCTTGTCTTACAGATAAGACAATAAACCGAAGGTCCTAGGTGCTCCACATAGTGAACGCATGGAAAAGAACTTGTGACAGCAGGAGAGAAATTTCTTTATCTCTGACAAAATTCTGTAAGTGAAAAAACTACTCTCATAGGAAAACAAAAATACAGAACAATGAAAAAAAAGAAAAAAAAGGTGGCACCAGTCTTGTGGCAATGTGCTTTTCCTGAGGAGAGCTCCCTGATTTTATGCCATCTGCCATGACTGTATGTGGTACAAAGTACAATGCAAATTACAATACAACACATTCAGTATAATATAACACAGTACAATGCAATACAATATAATACAATACAGTGCAATATAATACAATACAGTACTATACAATACAACATAGTACAATGCAATACAATACAATTCAGTACAAATACAATAAATTCAATAAATACAATGCAATACAACACAACACAGTATGATTTAATCCAATCTAATCATATCGTTTATAAATTATAGTTCCACTCTCCATAGAGGCCATATCAGGGCTTGTCGCCTTGTAAAAAATTAAATCTCAGATTGAAACTGTACAACTATATCATATTATACTAAAACAGTAAAAAGGTAAAGGTGTCCCATAACCTAGGTGGTCGTAGGGGAGCGAGGCATCAGCGACCTCAGCTTCTCTGGGGGCCAGCATATCGAGGACGGCGCCCATCTCCTCTCACTCGCTGCTTTACCTTCCCTGACCCTAGAGAGGGCAGGTACCCATTAAAACAGTGCTTAATTCAAAACCAACTCTACCGTCATTCCTCATGTCAACACCCTGGCCAACCATTAGGGTCAACCAAGGACTGTTGCCATGTGGGGGGGGGGGGGGGGGGGGGGAGGGAAACCACATCTATAGATGACGCATTGAAGAGGATAAAACCAATAGCCGAATTCTCAAAACCAGCCTCGTTCGTTGTAACTTACGTAAGTAACTACGACATGTTTGCTCATATCGGACGGAAAAGACCCAGTTCTCCCAGGAAGTTAGAAATGTTGTCTTGTTTTACAGGGCATTACGAAACAGGATCTGTACTATTGTTTGAAGAAATCTGCAGTCAAATGCTAGTTTCTGATAGTAATATCCTGCACATCTCGACAGTCCAGAAATGGATGCTTGATGGTACTATAGTACTCTTTAAAACAACACAATGCTAAATTGCTACGCTACGCAATACAATACAATACAATACAATACAATACAATACAATACAATACAATACAATAAATGTAATATATGATACAATACAGTATAATATAATACAATATAATCCAATACACTGTAATACCAAAATATATATGTATGATACAACACAATATAGCGCAACACATCACAATACAGTAGGGTACAATTTACAAAACAGAATTAACTACAGTACCAATCTGTACATCATTAATTAAGGGGTATACCAAACA
>CM060332.1:47259699-47282199 GCA_030674155.1 Stramonita haemastoma | reverse complement strand
GGGCACAACGCCATAGCCGAAAGCTGGGATCGAACCCGCAACCTTTAGATTACGAGTCCAACGCCCTAACCACTAGGCTACAGCGGCGGCGTATAAGGAAGGGGCGTGCTAAATTTAGCACTCTTGACTGGGTGATGTTGGATTTGTGTGCTGTGGTGGAAACTGACAGCTGTGTGTTGCATTACATCAATTCTAACCCTATCGATCTTACCTTTCACTAAGAAAAAACACACCTTTGTTCCAGCATCGACCACACCATCGCCCGCCACGTCAACGTACAGGTGCGAGGAGAGGAGGCGGAGGCGGAGGCGGCAGTACAGGAGCCAGCTACTTCATCATCCCCGAACGCATGTTCCCCACCTTCCAGGCCCTCTACTGCTACTACTCCCTCAACACCATCTGCAACCTGGAGATGGTCAGCAACGTCCGCCTCCTCAACCCCCTGGAGAAAACCCCCACACCTCAGGGTCCCCTGGTCATGCCGGACGAGATCCCCCCCTTGCCCAGGAGGTCGTCGGTCAGCAGCCGCAAAGGGTCGGAGTCCATGAGGTCCGACCCCGGGGTCGAGGACGGCCGCCGCATGAGCAACACGAGCCAGTCCGGGTTGCCGGAGATGGCTCCCATGTCGGCTTTCCCGGAGATCCCGACAGGACCCAGGTTCCCGGAAACCCTCCCGCCGGCCATCTCCTCCTCCTCCTCCGGCAGACCGGACCGGCCGTCCCTGGACAGCCAGGGCAGCGAGAGGCAGCTGGGATCCAGCAGCAACAGCAGCGAATCAGGGGCCGGCCCCGGCCACGGCTCCCGGCAGGCAGATAGGGGCCTGCGTCAACGGCCAGGCCTCTCAGTACATCGCCCCCGGATTCTCCGACCCCAACCCTTTGAAAACGCGAACGTTCGTGCCCCAGCAGAAACAGCAGAACCAGCAGGGAGTGTCGATAGCGGCATCACCCCCTCCTTCTCCCCCTTCTCCTCCTCCTCCCAATTTGCGGCGTCCTCTCCCCCGAAAGCGGCCACGCTGACCAAGAAACAGCTGAAAGAGGAGCAGAAGAAAGAGCAGCAGCAGCAGAAGAAGAAGAAGAGCAAAGACAAAGACAAGAAGAAACAAGCTTCCGCCGCGGCTGCAGCGGAAGTCTCCCACATGGGCGAACTGGGCTGGTGCCGGCCCCCTATGCCCATCCCGACCAACCCAGGCCTCCCCCAGGGAGGAGGGGAGGAGGAGGAGAAGAGGAGACCCCGTATTACTCCACGCCCAGAGCGTACAAAAACCACCTGGAGGAACTGAAGACGATGCTGAGGGAATCGGAGATCTGCGATTGTGGACTGAGGATGATGGAGGCCGAGCTGGGTCAAGGGTGGACAGTGCACCGAAGCCGTGAGCCCGACACCTTCAAGCGAGTCTTCTACCAGGTAAGACTGGGGGGTTTTGAGGGTGTAGGAGAGGGCTGGCTACCTGGGGGGGGGACGGATAGCCTAGTGGTCAGAACATTGCGCTGGCAATCTGACGACCTGGGTTCGATTCGGTCGAGGAGATTTTTCTCCTGGAGTTAACATCAGTGCTGACTCCACTCTCCCCAAAAGTCCTTCGGATGAGACTTTAAACCGAGGCCCTGTGTGTGAACGCACGCAGAACATTTTGTGCGCACGTTAAATCCTGTTCCGCTTTTTGTAAGAGGAGGCCATCGTGTGCCGGTGGGAACAGATGACATTTACAAAAGTGCATACACACGGGGACTGGATGTAAAAAAGCACAAGAGTGCTTATTCCATTATCCTCGATATAAAAGAATAAATCAAATCAAATCAATTATTTATTATCGTTTCTAAACTTGCTTGCGTTCTTCAGTTTTTTTTAATGGACAAAGTATTCATTAATTGAATTGATGATTGTACTTTGAAACTGCATATAACATCATTGTCACAAAAAGCAATACCACAAAAAAAAGTATTCATTTAAAAAAAAAAAAAATTCATTGATATTTGTTTAATTAATCATGGATACAATATGTTATAACAGTTTGGTGTGTGTGTGTGTGTGTGTGTGTGTGTGTGTGTGTGTGTGTGTGTGTGTGTGTGTGTGTGTGTGAGTGTGTGTGTGTGTGTGAGTGAGTGTGTGTGTGTGTGTGTGTAGTGTGTGTGTGTGTGTGAGTGTGTGTGTGTGTGAGGTGTGTGTGAGTGTGTGTGTATGTGAGTGTGTGTGTGTGTGGTGTGTGTGTGTGTGTGTGTGTGTGTGTGTGTGTGTGTGTGTGTGTATTTGATTTTATTTATTTATTTTTATTTATTCTTTTATATCGAGGATAACAGAATAAGCACTCTTGTGCTTTTTTAATCCAGTCCCCATGTGTATGCAGTTTTGTAAATCTTGTCATCTGTTCCCACCAGCACACGATGGCCTACTCTTACGAAAAGCAGAACAGGATTTAACGTGTGCGCAAGGTGTTCTGCGTGCGTTTGCACACGGGGCCTCGGTTTAAAGTCTCTCGAAGTGGTGTGAGGTGGGTGTGAATCTGTGTGTGTGTGTGTGTGTGTGTGTGTGTGTGTGTGTGTGTGTGTGTGTGTGTGTGTGTGATAGTAACAGCAAATGTCAAGGTATTCTTAAACATTAACAGATAAGAAAATATTGTAAATGGAAAAAAAAATCCCAAAGAACTACACGATACCGTCGTGTGTGTGTGTGTGTGTGTGTGTGTGTGTGTGTGTGTGTGTGGATGGTGTGTGTGTGTGTGTGTGTGTTGTGTGTGTGTTGTGGTGTGTGTGGTGTGATGTGTGTGTGTGTGTGTGTGTGTGTGTGTGTGTGTGTGTGTGTGTGTGTGTGTGTGTGTGTGTGTGTGTGTGTGTTTTAAGACTGTGTTCAATATCTTAATAGAACAGTGTACAATTTTTAATTGGTATATATGTCTTATCATTCAATATGTTATAACAATTTAGTTTATGTCTTAAAATGCGCGCGCACGTGTGCAAATGTTTTTAATATGTGTGTGTGTGTGTGTATGTGTGTGCGCGGGCCATGTGTGAGTGTGTGGATGCATGGGCATATTGGTGCGCACACGAATGTTTGCGGTTTTGCTCGGGTGGGTTTGCGGCTGGCTGAGATATTGCTGAATTGTGGGTGCCCTTTATACTGTGATGAGTGTGTGCTGATAATTATTCAGAACCTGTGTTGTTATCATTATATCGATATTATTTTTGACATGGTTTTTCTTCTTATATATATGAATTACCAGCTCTCTGTTTTTAGAGATAAATAATAAAGTATTTTCGAATTTGAATCTGAATGACCAGCTCTCTGTTTTTAGAGATAAATAATAAAGTATTTTTGAATTTGAATAACCATCTCTCTGTTTTTTTAGAGATAAATAATAAAGTATTTTTGAATCTGAATGACCAGCTCTCAGTTTTTAGATAAATATGTATTTTTTGAATCTGAATTCTGAAAATACCAGCTCTTGTTTTTAGAGATAATATAAAGCATTTTGAATCAGCTCTCTGTTTTTAGAGATAATAAAGTATTTTCGAATTGAATTTGAATTACCAGCTCTCTGTTTTTAGAGATAAATAATAATAAAGTATTTTTGATTTTGAATTGAATTTTTGTGTTTTAGGTCGAATGCAAGCGCTTGATTTTTTTTCAAGATATAGCGCTGTCTATCCATGTTTTTACATTATAAATTAATAAGTATTTTTCGAATTCTGAATCTGAATGACCAGCTCTCTGTTTTTAGAGATAAATAACAAAAACAATAAAGAATTTCGAATCTGAATAAACCAGCTCTCTGTTTTTAGAGAATAATAATAAGTATTTTGAATTTTGAATCTAAATTCCAGCTCTCTGTTTTTAGAGATAAATGATAATAAAGTATTTTTGAATTTGAATTTGAAATTTTTGTGTTGTATAGGTCGAATGCAAGACGCTTTGATTTTTGTTTTTTTTCACAAGACATAGTGCTGTATAAATTCCATGTATTATTATCATCATTATATTATTATCATAATAAAGTATTCTGAATTCTGATTCTGAATCACCAGCACGAAAACGGAACACCACCTGGGCCTTCCCGGCCGCCCTCGCCGAAAGCCTGAGCGAAGTCCAGCTTGTCTTCATCGCCCGGCTGTGCAGAGAGGGCAACCAGGAGCTTCCAGCATCTGTGTCGTGGCGTTGTCAGAGACTGGCTGGGGGAGGAGGAGGAGGAGGAGGAGGAGTGGGGGTGGGCGGCAGCGGCGGTGGTGTCTTCCCTTCTTCGAGGTCAAGGTCGGGGTCCAACTCTTCGGACCAGCTCTCGTTCGGCCGGAGCCCCCCTCTCCCCTTCCTCCTGGTTCTTCTGCTGCTCAGCTTCCTTTCGACCCGAGGTTGTTCCCCCCTTCTGGGGGGTCTGGGGGTATGGGGAAGTGAGAGGGCTGGTGGTGACGCTACAGGGGAACAGGCTGTGTGTGTGTGTGTGGGGGGAAATGTGTGTGGGAAAGTGACAGGCTGTGTGGGAAAGTGACAGGCTGTGTGGGAAAGTGACAGGCTGCGGGAAAGTGACAGCCTGTGGGATAGTGACAGGCTGTGGGAAAGTGACAGCCTGTGGGATAGTGACAGCGTGTGGGAAAGTGACAGCCTGTGGGATAGTGACAGGCTGTGGGAAAGTGACAGCCTGTGGGATAGTGACAGGCTGTGGGATAGTGACAGGCTGTGGGGAATGTTAAGGCCTGTGGGAAAGTGACAGCCTGTGCGATAGTGACAGGCTGTGGGAAAGTGTGGGAAAGTTACAGGCTGTGAGGAAATTGACAGCATGTGGGAAAGTGACAGGCTGTGGGGGAAAAGTGTGGGAAAGTGAGAGACACTACAGCGACAGGCTGTGGGGGAAACGTGTGGAAAAATGACAGGCTGTGGGAAAGTGAGAGACACAACAGTGACAGGCTGTGTGGGGGAAATGTGTGGGAAAGTGACAGGCTGTGGGAAAGTGTGGGAAAGTGAGAGACACTACAGTGACAGGCTGTGGGGAAAAAGTGTGGGAAAGTGAGAGACACTATAGTGACAGGCTGTGGGGGAAAAGTGTGGGAAAGTGAGAGACACTACAGTGACAGGCTGTGGGGGAAAAGTGTGGGAAAGTGAGAGACACTATAGTGACAGGCTGTGGGGGAAAAGTGTGGGAAAGTGAGAGACACTACAGTGACAGGCTGTGGGGGAAAAGTGTGGGAAAGTGAGAGACACTACAGTGACAGGCTGTGGGGGAAAAGTGTGGGAAAGTGAGAGACACTACAGTGACAGGCTGTGGGGAAAAAGTGTGGGAAAGTGAGAGACACTACAGTGACAGGCTGTGTGGGAATATGTGGGAAAGTGACAGGCTGTGGGGGAAAAGTGACAGGCTGTGGGGAAATTGACAGGCTGTGGGGGAATGTGTGGGAAAGTGACAGGCTGTGGGGAAAGTGTGGGAAAGTGACAGGCTGTGGGGAAAGTGTGGGAAAGTGACACTACAGTGACAGGCTGTGGGGAATGTGTGGGAAAGTGACAGGCACTGTGTGTGTGTGTGTGTGTGTGTGTGTGTGTGTGTGTGTGTGTGTGTGTGTGTGTGTGGATGTGTGTGTGTGTGCCTGCGTGCGTGCGTGCGTGCGTGCGTGCGTGTGTGCGTGTGTGTATCATTATCGTCGTCAGCGTTAACTGGCTGGCTTCGCCTGTTTTCTTCCATGTCTCTTTGTCTATTACGGTACCTCTGAAGATAAACAGTGATGTCGATTCTTTTTTTTTTCTTTTTTTTTTTGTATGTTCCTTGGCTAGAGCTCCAAGGTTCACCAATGGTGAGGTTTTTGCTTATGCGACCGTTTTTGTTGCCCACCATGAAGGTAGCCGCATTCCAACTTCAGGGATGTATGCTGGGCATGTTTGTGTTTCTGTAACCCACCGAACGCTGACATAAATTACAGGATCTTTAACATGCATATATTTGATCTTGTTTTATTTATTCTTTTATTTCGAAGACAATGGGATAAGCACTCATGTGCTTTTTTTTTATATCCAGTCCCTGTGTGTATGCAGTTTTGTAAACTTGTCATCTATTCCCACCGGCACCACAATGGCCTACTCTTTCGAAAAGCAGAACAGGATTTAACATGCGTGCAAGATGTTCTGCGTGCGTTCGCACACAGGGCCTCAGTTTATAGTCTCATCTGAAGGACTTATGGGGAGAGTGGAGTCGGCACTGATGTTAACTCCAGGGGAGGATTTTTAATCCCTTTGAATGGGATTCGAACCTGGGTTGTCATATTGCGAGCACAATGTTCTAAACACTAGGCTATCCCGTCCCCATAATGAAAGCTGAGTTGGGTAGTGAGCCACTGTTAGATAAATCTGCCTGTGAATCCCCGAAATCGGAATGCGGCTACCTAAATGATGGGGAAAGGAGAAAAAGGGTTGCATATATAATATATGTAAAAATCTCATCATTGGTGAACTATGGAGCTGAAGCGGAGGAGGATTTTAAAAAAAAGAAGAAAAAAAAAGAAGAAAAAAAGGATCTGCCTGTAAAGAATCAGACCCCAGAACTGTTATCAGTGACAGTGCTGCTCTCTATCACATTTATTGTCACTCACTCACTCACTCACTCACTCAGTCCCATGTCTCAAAGGACGTAGGGGGGACATGAGAGAAGACGCAACAGACATCTTTTTCCATGCTTCACGATCCTGTGTGGCTAGTAGGAGGTGTTGCAGGGGTTGGGCAGTCCAGTCTTTGATGTTGACAACATCAAAGACAACATTTATTGTCACATTACACTAATTCCACTCCCCCCCTCTCTCCCCCCTCCTCCTCCCCATCCCTCTCCCCCTCCATCCCCACTCTCCCTCCTTCCCCCCTCCCTCCTCCCCCCCCTTCCCTCCTACCCCTCCCTCCCCCTCTCCTCTCCTCCCTCCCCCCTATCAGCAAAGTCCTTCAGCTGAGACTGTAAACTGAGGTCCTATGTGCACACACACACACGCACGGACGCACGCACGCACGCACGCACACACGCACGCACGCACACACACACACACACACACACACACACACACACACACACACACACACACACGCACATGCAGAGCATCTTTTTTTGCGCACGCGCAGAAACCCCGTTCTGCCTTTTCGGAAGAATAGGCCATTTGCATGCTAGTAGGAGTGGATGACTATATATATATTGAAAAAAACCACCACCTGCATGCAGACTGGTTTCGTGTTAGACATCTTCCCTGAGGTCAGAATGAATCTACCTTGATTAATTAATGGTGGGTAAGAACAGTTACAAATATTCATTTATATTATAAGCGAAATCTTGCTGTTAGGGAACTTTGGAACACTAGCTGAGGAACAAAAAAAAAAAGAAAAAAAAAAGAAAAAGAAAAAATTGAAGGTGGACACAGTAGTATCAGAGTCATACTTATATCATAGGAATTAATGTGATCAGGGGCTTCCCTTCAGACTTTTTTTTTGCAGGACATATGTACTGGTTAAGTGCATTTGTTATCATTCGGTACACATGTACTGATGACACGTATTGGTTATTCTTTTTCTAATGTATTGGTTAGTATTATTTATTTGGGTGCAGTATGCGTTTATTTGGGTGCAGTATGCGTTTATGAGTAAAGAGAGCATGTGATGTACTCTGGGTTTTCCTGTGGTGCGTGTGTACTTGTAAAGTGCACAGGTAATGATCATCTCTTGTCTGCTGTGTGTGTTTTGTGGTGGAGCACACATGTCACCTCAAGATTTTTCTGTGGTACACATGTACTGGTGAAATGCCCAAGTGATCATATTCAGATTTTCTTGTAGTGCATATGCACAGGTGAGGTGCACAAGTGCTAGATTTTCCTGCAATACATATAATTTGTTTGATGAAATTCCCTTGTGATCATCTCCAGATTTGCGTGCTGTACTTTATGATATACTTACGAAATGCACAAGGGATACAGCTGAACACTTATCTTCAGTATTCATGTACCAAAATAGTGCAAAAAAAACCCCTCCCAAAGTTCATTAAAATTTGATTGATGTATACTTACGATAATGGAACATGAAACGCACAATGGATTAGATCCAGATTTTCCTGCAGTGCGCTAGCACTGGTGAAGTGTGTGGGTGGTCAGCTTCATATTTTGTAGTGGTACATATGTACCTGAGTAGTACATTAGGTAACCAATGCAAGGTTTTTCCTGCAGTACACATGTACTTGTACAATACACATGTTAGTGAGATCCTTTTTTTTTTCAATAATTTTTTTTCTCCTGTTTCTTGGCTGGAGCTGTGAGGTGTTTACCTTTGGTGAGATTTTTTGCGTAGACGACCATTTTTACCCACCATTAAGGTAGCCACATTCTGACTTCGGGGATTTCCAATGATTTAACTGTCATTATAAGGGACTAAGTTAGCAAGTAGCTGTCTCCAGATAGATAGATAGATAGATAGATAGATAGATAGATAGATAGATAGATAGATAGATAGATAGATATAGTTGCAGACACAGGAAAAAGAAAAAAAAATAATGGGTAGGTGCTGCACTTGTGACGATGCACTCTCCCCGGGGGGGTGTCTAATTTCATGCAGAGAAATCTGTTGTGACATGAAGTGGTATAAAATAAAAATGTAAAAAAAAAAAAAAAAAAAAAAAAAATATATATATATATATATATATATATATATATATATATATATATATATATATATATATATATATATATATATATATTTATATATTTATATTTATACATAGATCTGCATCTTTGTTTATTCTGTAAGAAGTGAAGATCACCATGTAATTATAAAGATGCAACCGTAGTTGATTCAGGCACGGATCCTCACATATTAACTGGGCCCATGACTAGTTGTTGAGGACAATTTATGCACTGAGAAGCGCGGTGGTAGGAACAGCATTTTTTTTGATACGATATGAAAGTTGCCGTGTTAATTAATTAATACTCCAGATTGCCAGACAAAATTTGTTGCTCAATTCGTTTGCTCATGACATTAGCTGACTCTGTATCGGTTAAGGTTGCTGTTTGAAATAAGAGTGATGCTGTTTTTGTTGTTCTTCAGTTTAACGTCCTTCCACTATATAGTGGCATACTGATGTAACAGTTAGTGTGTGTTTGTTTGTTTGTTTTTCATTAGTGGTACTGTCTCGTAACCACAGCCATATTCTCTCTCTGTCTCTCTTTTTTCATTTATAATATAGATATTGAGTGCTTCGGTATAAATCCATTTATCTCCAGTATCAATTTTTGGGGTTAATCTTATCCTCTGTCTCTGTCTCTGTCTCTGTCTGTCCGTCTGTCTGTCTGTCTGTCTGTCTGTCTGTCTGTCTGTCTGTCTGTCTGTCTTTCTCTGTCTGTCTCTCACTCTGGTTCTGTCTCTGTCTGTCTGTCTCTTTGGTACATAAATATAGATCATATAAAACCACCACTACCATTGCCACTGCCATCTCATCCCCTCCACCCCCCCCCCCCCCCGATCCTGAACAACAACAACAACAAAAAATCAACAAACAAAAATAGCCCCCAACCCTTCCTTGAGAAAAACAACAAAGTAGACAATGTTCGGCTGTTTACTCTTGTCAGTAAACACATGCAGGTTGTTTATCATTGCTCCTTAGATTTAAGATATTTGATACCACGTTTTGTTCGTAGAAAAGTAAAATGATCTTTGAACAGCCATGTTACACTCGCCTCGGGTAATCATATTTGTAATTTGCATAGTTCTCATTTACAGAGCCTCTCGTACTTTGCATAATTCTCTCATATATACAGAACCACTTGTGATTTGCATAATTTTTGTATAGTAATCTGCATAATTTTAGTATTCTGTACTGATTGTAGTGAGTACAATTCTCACATGTTAGGATTGTATACTAAGTCCAGTCTGTCATCTAAATAGCTAAAACAATATGATCGATAGGATAGTTGGAAAAAAAACAATAACCCAACAGCAAAAAAAACGTGTATTATAATTATGTGACTTGTAAAAATCGTCACGTTTCCCTTTGTTCCTCTTACTGTGTGTGTGTGTTGTGTTGTGTGTTGTGTGTGTGTGTGGTGTGTGTGTGGTGTGTGTGTGTGTGTGTGTTGTGTGTGTGTGTGTGTGTGTGTGTGTGTGTGTGTGTGTGTTGTGTGTGTGTGTGTGTGTGTGTGTGTGTGTGTGTGTGTGTGTGTGTGTGTGTTGTGTGTGTGTGTGTGTGTGTGTTGTGTGTGTGTGGTGTGTTTTGTGTGTGTTGTGTGTATGTGTGTGTGTGTGTGTGTGTGTTGTGTTTGTGTATGTGTATGTGTGTGTGTGTGTGTGTGTGTGTGTGTTTGCATGGGTACATGCATGCATGTGTGTAAAACAACTGAATTTTAAATAGATTTTTTATATTGAATCTAACTTTGAAACCAAAAAAAAAAGAAAGCTATGTTGAAAATTGTGAACAAGCAAACAAAGACCCCAAAGAAGAGGAGGATTCATATTTTCTCCTTTTCTGTAGACTCCAAAGTTGTTTACAAGGACCAAAGATTTGTACATGGATTGTGTATGTGTCCTCTGTGTGGAGGGTATGTAAGTGTTCACCTATGAAACCTTTGTGTTAAAAAAAATTTTTTTGGATTTAACAATTTATTATACCTCTGCATATGTGATTTGGATAGGAGATAAACAAACTAAAAAGCTAATGCCCTTGAAGTTGAAATATAGCTAACTTCATGGTGGGGAAAAAAACTATCACATACACAAAATCTCACCATTGGTGAACCTCAGAGCTCTAGCCAAGGAACAACAACAAATAGCTAATCTTTTTATTCTATCTATCTATCTATCTATCTCTCTCTCTATCTCTCTCTCTATCTATCTATCTATCTATCTATCTATCTATCTATCTATCTATCTATCTATCTATCTATCTATCTATCTATCTATCTATCTATCTATCTATCCCTTAGTCTGGCAACCGTGGGGGCACCCCTGAAGACTTGGCAACCAGTTCCCTCCATTTCTCTCTCTGTTCTGTCTTTCTCAAAATTTTGTGGAGTTCTAGGCTTGTCCATTCGCTGATGTTGCGAATGAACAGCTTTTTATTACAAATTTAGATAAAGAAGCAGACTGAATTGAATTCAATCTTAAATTCGTTTCCTAACGAGTGGCAGATTAATGGCATAGTTGCCTATTTGCATGAAAGGAATGGGGTCAGTTAATGAATAAACAGAACTTAAACTATTTACAGTCAGTTATAAAAAGATGTTTTGGCACAGCAGGGTAAAACACACAGAAATAGGAGAAAATCACCATATACAGGATCAGAATGAAACTATATATAAATGCCCTGAACCACCCTGGGCACTCCAGTTCCTTGATTTTTCCTCTGGGATGGTGTCTAAACACAACACCTGTGTGCATGCTGTTTTAAAATTTTTTTTGTTACGTTGTCATCCACTCCTACCAGCACACAATCGCCTGCTCTTCCGAAAGGTGGAACAGGTTTTTAATGTGTGCGCAAGATGTTCTGTGTGTGTTTGAACATGGGGCCTTGGTTTATATAGTCTCATCCAAATGAAACAAACAAAATCCCAGTTAAGGTAGTTCTAAGCATGGATGGATGGAAAGGCCTTGTTGTCATGTCAATCCTGGAATTCCTGATTCAAGTTGGTGTTGATAGACTGAAGTAGATTTAGGATGTAGCCAAAGTGACCTCAGAAAAATTGTTAGCTTTGTGTTAAATTTGATTTAAGTCGACTGTCAGATGATTTTTTCCCCCCAATTTTCTGGAAGTACCAAAGAGTCCAGTTTTTTTTTTTAACTGTTGTGAAACTTGAGTTTAGCTTTTTGTAAAATTTTGTAAACATTTCTTAGAGTGTTTTAAAGCACAAAAGTATTTGTTAAAAATTTGTTTTATAGAGTAGATTTTGAACATGACTATTTTGAAACATTTTAAGTGTTTGGATCATTAGATGTGATATGATCCTTAGCAGATAAATGACCTTCATCAAATCAGACATGACCTTCATAGAAAATTTGATTTTCATCCTATGGAATTTGACCTTCATAAGATGATATATGACCTTCATCACAGAGAATTTGATTTTCATCCAATAGAATTTGACCTTTACGAGATATGACCTTCATCACAGAAAATTTGATTTTCATTCTGTAGAATTTGGCCTTCATGTAGATGATATGACCTTCATCAGATAGATGACATTCATCAAATAGAATGTGACCTTCTTCTGTTTTTATGGGCTGATTAATTAGCATAATAATCTTTGTAATGTGCTCAAGTTTTCAAGGCATCTTCCCAGGTGTGGGTCAATCAATCAATCAAATTTTTATTTCCAGATGGTACATTGAGTAAGCATCGATTTGCTTTTTTCCATCAAGCCATCTTGTGTGTGTGTGTGTGTGTGTGTGTGTGTGTGTGTGTGTGTGTGTGTGTGTGTGTGTGTGTGTGTGTGTATGTGTGTGTATGTGTGTGTGTGTGTGTGTGTGCATGCTTGTATGCATGCATGTGTGTGCATGCACATGTGTATGTGTGTGCGTGCATGCACAGAAAATTAATTAGAGAGAGACAAACACACATACAGAGATTTTCTTTAATCTAAATTTAAACTCGGTGCATTGACTATCTGCTGACTATTTTAATGCTGACTATTTTAAAACCTTAGTTAGCTGTTTATGAATGCATAGCTGGTAATGTTTGCTTGTAATGCTAGATAGTTTTACATACAGAAAATTACGATCAGATATTTTTTACATAAAATTATGGTTAGATAATTTTACATAAAATTATGATTAGATGAATTTATAGAACATTTTGATTAGATGATTTTATAGAAAATTATGGTTAGATAATTTTACAGAAAATTATGATTAGATGATTTTATAGAAAATTATGATGAGATATTTTTACAGAAAATTATGGTTTGATAATTTTACAGAAAACTATGATGTATATATATCACACACCAGTAATAGAGAAATGATGTCATGATGATCACACCAACTTGTTGTTTTTAAAGTGTGGATTTTTATGCACGTTTAGTGGTGATCTGCTTTTGTCTTCCAATTCTAGCATTTAGTAATATACATTCTTTCTGTCTTCCTGTATATGAATTTACTCTGTATACATTTTGTGTGTGAGTTTGTACTCTGTTATTTTCATAGCATACTGTGCATGTGTTTCATAGTGTACATGTTCAATTTGAGAAGTCAAACGCTTTGTTCAGGAATGTTTGACAAATCAAATGTAATAAGGTTAGATTATGAATATTAAATTTGAGAGGTCAAAGAGTCTGTAAAGATTAAGTTTGAATAATGAAATATAAGAAGGTTGGATTATACATGTGATTTAGATTTGAGAGGTCAGAGTTTGTTAAGATGTTTGACAAATCAAATGTAAGAAAGTTGAAATTATATATATGAATTAGAGTTGAGAGGTCAAATAGTGTGTTAGGATTATGTTTGACATGACAAATGTAAGACGGTTGGATTATGCAGATTAGACTTGAGTGGTCATGTAGTTTGGTACAGTTATGTTTGACAAGTCAAACACAGGTAAGGTTGGACTATGTTTATAAATCTGATTTCAGAGATTGACTTGTTTGTTTATATTGATTTTGTTTGATGTATCACTGTCCTCTGCTTCCACCATGTAAAGTTTGATAATAATAATAATAATGAAAAAAGGATACTAATCCTGATGATGATGTTTATAATACTATAACTAATACTGATAATGATGATAACAATATATAATTATCAATGATAAAGACAGTACTATAAAAGTAATGATAGTGATAATAATCATAATGCTAATAATAACAATATTGATACTACTACTACTTCTACTATTTCTACTATTTCTACTACTACTTCTAGCACAACTGCTACTACTACAACTATTTCTACCACTACAACTACTAATGATAATATGATAATAATGATGATGATGATGATGATGATGATAATATATTATAATGATGATACTACTTCTACTACTTACAGAAATATTAATGATGATGTTGATGAAGGCCATTGTATGCAAGTGGGAATACATGACAACCATTACAAAACAGCAAGAATAAACGGAGTCTAAATGAATCAGGCAGTCTCCTATATTTCACTGGGATATAATTCTGCCTAACGTCCTCTAGTACTGGACAACACAACACAAAATGTACCTCATCCTCTATTGCTTGCTTACATATGGGCATAGCAACTTGTGGTGTGTGTGTGTGTGTGTGTGTGTGTGTGTGTGTGTGTGTGTGTGTGTGTGTGTGTGTGTGTGTGTGTGTGTGTGTGTGTGAGAGGGAGAGAGAGACAGAGAGAGAGAGAGAGACAGAGAGAGAGAGAGAGAGAGAGAGAGTGAGAGTGGGTGTGTGTGTGTTTCAAAAATAGTTTTTAGAGAGAGAGAGAGAGAGAGAGAGAGAGAGAGAGAGAGAGAGAGAGAGAGAAGAGAGGAGAGACAGACGAGAGAGAGAGAGAGAGAGAGAGAGAGAGAGAGAGAGAGAGAGAGAGAGAGAGAGAGAGAGAGAGACACAGAGAGAGAGAGAGAGAGAGAGAGAGAGAGAGAGAGAGAGAGAGAGAGAGAGAAACTGATTGTAACATTACAAGTGTATATCAAGAAGACAGAGTGTACTGATCAGTCTGTGTGTGATTGTGTGCTATGGAAGTGTTACTTACACCAGGTGGTGATGTGATTGAATCTTGTTGGAGCTTGATTCCTGTGTTCAGTGTGTGATCATGGATTTGCATGTTTTTCATGTTGTCCAGGAAAATGACATGACACATTCACGGAGTGGAACGATGTTTTCATGTTAACAAGTTACTGGTGATAACATGATGACAAATTCATGGTGTGTTTGAATGATACTTTTATTCCTTTTTTTTTTTTTTTCTTTGTTTGAAATGATAAAGTGATAAGTTAACCGTGGATTTGGAATTTTGGATTTGTTTTTATGGTGTTGAATGTACAGGTGATCAGGTGACTAATTAACAGAAGTAATATGATGTGAAAAGGCAAAGGTGTCCCATAACCTGTGTGGTCTTAGGGGAGTGAGGCATCAGACCTCAGCTTCTCTAGGGACCAGCATGCTGAGGGCGGCACCCATCTCCTCTCCTTTACCTTCCCTGACCCTAGAGAGGGCAGGTACCCATTTACAGCTGGGTGAACTGGGGGAACTGTACTGAGCACGCAAATGGTCACCCATCCAACTGGTAACCACGCTCGATGCTGCTTAACTAGACTGGGGGAAAGCGAGCGCTCTGACCACTGAGCTATCCTGTCCCCATTAATGTTAAATGTTAATGAGCTTCAGGTGACTGAAGAACAAGTCAACATAGAGCCAATCCAATCCTGTTGTTTATAGCCCCGCCAACCACACAGGCCATATCGGGGCTGTCACCTCGTAAAATTTCAAATCTCAGAAGTCAACATAGAGATGAATGATATTTGCACGTCAAGTTCTCTTCTTCTTCTGTTCCCTTAATCAACTCCCTGTGGAGTTTTTGGAGGCATTGCACTGAAGATCTGTATTGCCAACTTCCTCCATTGCTGTTGGTTACACTGGTGAACAGCTCTTCAGTCCTGCACTCCAGCAAGTTACAGCTGATGATATCATTAACTCAGGATAAGATTGAAAATGGAAAAGTGGAGATGGAAGATGCCTGTCTGAATCTGGTGTCAGGCGTTTCCCAGCTTAACACTCTGGGGGTCACTCAGAGTATGCACTCTCTTGTCTCATTCTTCCCACACCTGGGAATCACTGAGAGATTGTTAAATACACACTGGATGAGAAGTTTGCGTGTATGATTTTTTTTCAAGTACCATAGCCCTACAGGCAGCCATATTGTGACTTCAGAGAATTTTTTTTCTCTTTTAGTGAAAGGAGAGTGCAAGCTGTTAGTCATGCTAAGTGCTGATCATGGTTGAAGGCAATCTCAGCGTAATATAAATTATTTTAAAAGCATAACAAGATTTTATTGTAGGCCTTGGCACTTTAGCCTACATCAATAACTGACACAGCTTATGGCCTGAAGCAAAAAGAGAGAAGATAACAGTGATGGATTACAGCAACACAAATCCAGCACAACTCAGTCGAGGGTCCAGGGCCTAGTGCTTAATTAAATTAACATGCTTATTTTTACCTCGTCCCAATGTGTGGTCAGTTTCTGGCTATAATTAGCACCAGCTGAGCTAGGCTGGGCTGGATAGCAGCTGAGAGTGGCGCGGGGACTGGATGTAAAAAAGCACATATGAGTGCTTGTCTATTTTCCTTGAATAAAAGAATTTGCCTTGACTTGCCTTGCACACAGTGCAGCACAAATCTAACATCACTCATTAGGGCCTAGCCAAGAGTGCTAAATTTAGCGCACTCCTTCCTTTTTAACCTTGTCCATGTGTGGTCAGCTCCTGCTATAAATAGAACCAGCTGGGCTGAGATAATTAGCAGCTGAGAGGAGCTGAAAGTAGTGGAAACTTGACAGCTGTGGGCAGACTGACAGCTGTGGGATGGGAGGGGTAATATTCATCATCACTCGTACCCATGTATTATTGCCTATGACGACATAACATTCAGAAACTGGGAGGCACAGATTGGAAATGTTTTTTTTTAAATTTCACTTTTACTCCAAATTTCTGGCGGTAGTGCTTGTATGTACAGAATTCTGAACACAAATGTAACCTGAACAACCGACCCCGCTGATTATTCTGACGTACATTTGTTTTTTATACGGCCTGTGTTGCTAAGTTGTATTTTTGGTTTTTGTTACCCCACCTTATTGATATTGTAAACATGAAGCTGAATACTTATACCCGAGTGTGTTTGAAAAAGGACTTGCCTCTTTCTTTGTCCGATGTCCTTGTGAAAACTCGACCTCATAAATGGCTGTCCTGGTCTTCTATGAAGACACATGAATGTGCGTATTGTTTCGTATGCTCTTGACTCGGTGTAACAGACTGATGTGCTTTTTGTTTTTGTTTTTTGTATGAAAAATGTTCATTATTTATTCTAAGCCGATATTGTGAAAGCGTGAGTGTGTTCAGTTTTTTTAAAATTGACGTTGTCTGTTCTGAAAGATGCTGTGATTGGGTTTTGTCTTTATAATTGTCATTATTGTTCATGAATATATATGTAAAGTACGACTGATTTATGTACAGTACAGGGGGTGGGATAGCTTAGCGGTTAAACCATTGAGTTTGTGATCTGAATGCTTGGGTTCAAACCACCTTCAAGATGGGATTTATCCTCAGGAGTTAACATCAGGTCCGACTGTAGTCCCACAAAAGTCCTTCGGATGAGACAATAAACCACGGTCCAGCATGCAGATTGATTCAGGCAAAACACCTTACACACATATACACATTAAAAAACCCATTGTGCGTTTATGAAGAGAAGGCCATTGCATACTGGTAGGAATGAATGACAAAATTAGAAAAAAAAAAAAACACATGCCCCAAAATACATGCAGACTCATGTCGTGTTTCGACATCATCCCCAAAATCATAATATGGCAACTGTAATGGTTGACAAACGGTCGCATACACAAAACCTCATCACTGGTGAACCTCAGAGCTCTAGCCGAGAAACAGAAGATATGCAGTACAGCTATTTCTGCTAAACGTAGAAGAAGGCTTGATCTATGTATTGCACAGTATACAACAGTACAGCAGCGTTTAGTTCCGTCATTCTAGATTCTGTTTCGTGGAGTGTGTTTTGTGTTCTACTCAGGAAATAGAGCCAATGGTCACAGTTTCGTTCTCTAACTTATTCACTCACTGTAGATGGTGCACACAATACTTGGAAACAGACCAAAGCAGCAGTGAGAAATGGTCGACTCTTAAGAGAAATGTCGATTTTGTGCATGCTGTGAGTCGAGTGTTTTATCATTAGTTCTGCGTAGTATTGCTGAAAAGTGAAAACTTTGGTGTTGTTGTTGTTGTTGATATCCTCGAAGTATTTGATTTGTATATAAAGCATGTTGTACTTAATAGTTCATCATCATCATCAGAATTTGTGATAAATATATTGAACTCAGCGTCTGTGTATAGCGTGATTCTGGTTGGTGTTTTGGGGGTGGTTGGTTTTTGAGATATTTGCGGATGTTGGTGTTGATGCATGTGTATGTCTGTGCGTATGTTAAAAAAATTTTTTTCATTTATTATTATTATTTTTTAAAACCAGACTTATAATGCTATCAAACATTGCAAAAATGATTTTTTTGGGTACTATCTACATGCTTGTCTCAAAGAGCTTGTCTCGGATGAGACTTTAAACCGAGGCCCCGTGTGCGAATGCACGCAGAACATCTTGCGCACACGTTAAATCCTGTTCCGCTTTTCGTAAGAGTAGGCCATCATGTGCCGGTGGGAACAGATGACATTTACAAAACTGCATACACACGGGGACTGGATGTAAAAAAGCACAAGAGTGCTTATTCCATTATCATCGATATAAAAGAATAAATGAAAAAATGAATGAAATGAGCTGGTCTTTACTGTCGAGTTTTGCAAGTCCTGATCAAACCCTTACTGTTATTTTTATGTAACATATCAACAACTCTGTTTCACATTATTGCTCGTCCCAATACAACACAGGGGGTGGGACAGCTCAGTGATCAGAGCGCTCGCTTTCCCCCAGCCAAAGTTAAGCAGCGTCGAGCGTGGTTACCAATGGGATGGGTGACCGTTTTCGTGCCTTGGCTTCAGTACAGTTCCCCCAGTTCACCCAGCTGTAAATGGGTACCTGCCCTCTTTAGGGTCAGGGAAGGTAAAGCAGCGAGGGAGAGGAGATGGGCGCCGCCCTCAACATGCTGAGAAGCTGAGGTCTCTGATGCCTAGCTCCCCTACAACCACACAGGTTAAGGGACACCTTACCTTTTTTAATAAGACACACGTACATCCACGTGCACACCCACATACACAATTTACCATATTAAAACAGACATTTGACTGACATGATTTTAACTTTCTCTCTGACTCTCTCTCTCATGAACACAGACACACAGAGGCAGGAAGGCTGTATGAATTTTCTCATAGTTATTTTTATTATCTCAAGTATGCACACAAGCGTGCGCGCACACACACACACACACACACACACACACACACACACACACACACACTCACTCACTCACTCACTCTCTCTTTCTCATATGCATACACATACTTAACAAAAAATATCCTAACCCAAAACATTTTGCATCAGATCCTTGAAAAAAAAAAGCAAAAAAAAGCATATCATTTCCAGCCAGTAATACTTTGCACCATCTGTCAAAATCGCAGAATTTTATTTAAAAAAAAAAAAAAAAAAAAATACTGAGGACATCTTATACATTATTTTATTTATCTTCATGTTGATATTGTGTCTCATCAAAAATACAGAATCCACCCAACCCCCTCCAAAAAAAAAAAACCAAAAAAAAAGAAAAAAAAAACCCCAAAAAGAAAAGCTAAAGAGGACATAGGACGAAATGATAGAAAACACTTTTTGATCTTATTGCTGACATTGGTGATGATATGGTCAAGCTGACCACCAAATAATGTTTGAACTATCATCATGTTTAAATTCAATATTATACATCAGTGATCTGGCAGAAATGCACGAAGTTCTAGGCTCCAATTCGGGATGTGTGGGTGCTGGCCTCTGGGATGAGGTTATAAACTGAGGTCCCCTATACCACATGCATTTAGTGCATGTATAAGAACCCATGGCAACAAGAAAAAGTTGCCCCTGGCATAAACTTGAAGGAAATAGAAAAAAAAGTCTCAAGGAAACAAAAATACTGATATGCCATTTGAAAAAATAAAAAAATAAAAAAGAAGAAAAAAAAAAGAGTAAGGGAGGGTGTGTGTGTGTGTGTGTGTGTGTGTGTGTGTGTGTGTGTGTGTGTGTGCATGCATTGTGTGTGTGTGTGTGTGTGTGTGTACATGCATTGCGTGTGTGTGTGTGTGTGTGCATGCATTGTGTGTGTGTGTGTGTGTGTGTGTGTGGTGTGCATGCATTGTGTGTGTGTGTGTGTGTATGCATTGTGTGTGTGTGTGTGTGCGTATGTGTGTGTGTAGTGGGGGGAGGACTAGCACTGTAAGTGGCAATACCCTCTCTCCAAAAAAGAGCAACCCAAAATTTGACATGACAAATTCTGCTGCTACCCATCTCTTGTGCTGACACTGTCGTTGTTTGCTGGCTTATAAATAAAGAGGTACACACAAGATGACACAGACAACATCAAAAAGGTAAAAAAAAAGAAAAAAAAAAGAAGAAGAAACAAAAGTGTAAATCCTCACTTCAATAAACAAAGGAGAATGGATTGGACAAGACAAGAGACTACACCAGAGAGACCATTCCCTACCCTTACTCCTCCCCCCCCCCCCACCAAAAAAAACCCTCAAACAAACCCAAACTCCAAACCTCTCAAAATGACAACAGCACAAAATAAAACCCCTAACCCACACGCCCCCCCCCCCCCCCTCCAAAACAATAAAAGAATACAACAAAACCACAAAAAACCCAGCCTCCCCCAAAACCCCCTCAAAAACAAAGAGGCTGATTCTAGCAAGTTTCTCAATCTTTCTTGCATACAGAATAACAATGCAGCTACACACACACACACACATGCACAGTGATACATACACACACACACACACACACACACACACACACACACACACACACACACACTCTCTCTCTCACACACACACACACACACACACACACACTCTCTCTCTCTCTCTCTTTCAAAAGTGGCCATCCTTGGAAGAAGTTTAACATAAAAGTATCTTCAAAAGTTTACTAGCAGTCCATAATCACCAGTCAAACAAACACAAAACTGATGACATTAAAAAAAGCATTCAACATTCAACAACTTCCTAACACAGTAGTCTTTTCAGTACACTTACATACCACAGTCTCCACACACACAACAAACATTTCTTTTCAAACGCACAGATACGACCAAATCAAACAATCCTTTCTGCACACTTATGCTCACAATTATACAGGTTTATGGAGGGGAGGGGGAGGGGAGGGTATGGGGTGGGGGATGGGGGTGGAAGGTAGAGCGACATAGCCCAGTGGTTACAGCGATGCATTTGCAATCTGATGGCCCAGTGGGGTGGAGGGGATAATGGGGTGGGGGTGGAAAGGTAGGGGGGGGGTGGGGGGGGAGGACGAGATAGCCTGGTGGTTAGAGCATTGAATTTGCGATCTGACGGCCCAGGATCAACCCCAGGTTTGAGCTATGTCCAAGATGCCTGTTCAAGGAGATTTTTTCCTCTGGAGTTAACATCAGTGCTGACTTCACTCCCCTAAAGATCCTTCAAATGAGACTATAAACCGAGTTTCCGTGTGTGAACGCATGTAGAACATCTTGCACAAACACAATAAAACCCCAGTTTTGCAGCTTTCAGAAGAGTAGGCCATTGTGTGCCGGCAAGAACAGATGACAAAATTAAAAAATAAAAAAAAAACGCCACCAAAAAACATACACAGGGGTGTCATATTTGGACATACAATAAAAGGCACATTTCATTCTCAACAACTGTGCACCCACATCCTCCTCTCTGATGATACAACAAACACTTCTTTTCATTCATAGCTCTTTCAGTCTAGAGCACACAAAACCACACTCACAAACACTTCTTTCACAGTCACCAATGTTCACCGTTTCTATCTGAAAATAACCTCATAACAGATAACCATCCTAAAACACCCAGTATGGTAAAAGAAAACAAGTCACGCAGACAGCTCAGGTGATAAAAGAAGTCTTTTTGTTTTGGTAGTAGCAGCAGCAGTAGTATTTTTTTTGTATATATTTGTATTTTGTACCACTTTATGTCACAGCAGATTTCTCTGCATGAAATACGGGCTGCTCTCCCCAGGGAGAGCGCGTCGCCACAAGTGCAGCGCCTACCCATTTTTTTTTTTCTTTTTCCTGCATGCAACTGTATTTGTTTCCCTATCAGAGTGGCTTTTTTCTACAGAATTTTGCCAGGGGCAACCCCTGTGGCAGCATATAACTTCCCTAATCCTAAAGAGGGCAGGTACCCATTTACAATTGGATGAACTGGGGGACTGTACTAAAGCCAAGATGCGCAAGTGGTCACCCATCCATTTTGGTAACCACGCTCAACTACAAGTGTACCTTTTCGATTAAAAAAAAAAGAATCCCTTTTGATAAGAAAAAAATACTCTGAATTTTAACTTTAGAATGTGTGCGACATTTTGAAAAGCAGGGATAAGAACTCAAGAGAGAGAGTTAACAACACAGAATGTCACACCTCGTCGATGTCCTCACTGTGGGGGTCTGTGTCACACTCCTGTGTCACTTGTGTCATATCCGGCAGATCACAGCCTGTGTAGCTTCCCTGATCCACACACATGGCCACAAACTTGCCCCAATGCTTGTCCTGCACACACACACACGCACATGCACACACACAACGCATGCACACACACAAATGTGAATAGATGTTAAGCTGAAGATATCACACACGCATACACGCACGCATGCATGCACGCACACACACACACTCACACA
>CM060332.1:47237199-47252199 GCA_030674155.1 Stramonita haemastoma | reverse complement strand
ACACATACACACACTCTCTCTCTCTTTTTCTCACACACACACACATATGCACACTCCCACCTCCCCCCCTCCACACACACACACACACACACACACACACACACACACACACACACACACACACACACACACACACACACACACACACACACACCACACCACCACACACACACCATCCCACACACACACACACACACACACACACACACACACACACACACACACACACACTGTACCTGTCCATCAGCCCCAGCCACCAATCCTGCAGGTATCAGACACTCAGGTTCTGTGGCCTGTCCTGCCTGTGGAAAACACATAATAATAATAAATATGATACTGATGACAATAATAATGATAACAATAACGATGATAGAATAATAACAAAAATAACTGTAAGCAAGATAATAAGAACGGTATGAATACTACCACAACTAATAATGATGATACAAGTATAACAACGATGTTGAATGATAATGCTGCTGTAGATAATGATAATAATGTGACAGGGTGGTAAGTAGATTACCTCCCATGCGATCAGAACCCTATCGCAGCTTGTTTATTGTGTGTTTTACAGGGTAAAACTGGACGCTTTTAAAACAAAATTTAGTAAGAATGCTTTGTGCCCTTGTGGCAAAAGATGTGCAAATCAACACATACTTTTTTGAATGCCCAGGTTTTAAAGATATATTACAAAGCAAGAAAAACATTATTGCACATTCTCCCTGATGCTGAGTTAATGCTAGAGATAACGTTATGTTTATTTTATTCTGCATTCAGTAGATTCCTTTAAATTCCGTTAATCTTGCTTGTTAATAGGTAGTTATTTGTTTGTACTTGATTTGTTTGTTTGCCGTCCAAATCACAAACTGTGCATAGACATTAATTTAAGGACTACTACTATCGCTGCCTTGTGTTTCTAAACCGAACACACCTGCGGTAACAGTCTCTTTCCTTGGGGGTGGTTGAAAACCCTCCGTTGCTTACACTTTGCCCATTGTGGTAAAATGTAGTATTTATGCAGTCTCTTTTTTTTTTAGAGGCCACATTCTCACTGTCTGACCGTGCTGTTGTAGCTGAGAAGTTGTACAGAGTTGTGGCAGATCACATATCTCTGCTGTGTTACAATAATAATAATAATAATAATAATATTTATGATAATAATCATAATGATGAAGATAGCAGTAGCTGCAGTGATGGTGGAAACCATTAACGATTACAAGTTCTGCAAACACCACAACCACTACTACTGCATCTACTACTACTACTACCACCACCACAATTTTTTTATATTTTTTTACCACCACCACAACTACCACCACCACTACTACCACAACTACTACTACTACTATCACCACTACCACTACCCTCACTACTACTACCACCACCACCACTACTACTTATATTACTACTACGACTATCACCACTACTACAACTACTATAACTACTACTACTACTACTACTACCATCACCACTACCACTACCACCACTACTACTACTACCACCACCACTACTACAACAACTACAACCACTTCTACTACTACTACTATTTTTACTACCACTACTACCACCACCACCACTACTACCACCACCACCACTACTACTTAAATTACTACTACTACAACCACCACCACAACCACTCCCCCCCCACCACCTCCCCCCCCCCCACCACCCTAACCCCACCCCCCCCCCCCCACCCCCCCCCCCCTCACCACTACCACAACAACCACCCCCCACAGACCTCGTCCACGAAGGCGTGTGTGAAGTGTCCAGGTTTGAGGTCAGCGGTGTAGAGCAGGCCGGCCGTGTTGCAGGTGGCCACCACGACGCGGAACCGACACAGCACGTCCAGCTTCTCTCCTGTAGAGCAGTAGCCAAGGATGCTGGCTGCTATGCTCTGTAATGATAGTGATGATGATGATGATGATGATGATGATGATGATGATGATGACACAGCACATCCAGCTTCTCCCCTGTAGAGCTGTAGCCTAACATGCTGGCTGCGATGCTCTGTAATGATAGTGATAGTCATAGTGATAGTACAATAATGATAATAATATTAATCATAATGTGATGATGATGACACAGCACGTCCAGCTTTTCTCCTGTGGAGCTGTAGCCCAGGATGCTGGCTGCGATGCTCTGTAACATGTCCTCATTATGGTATCAGTACCATCCTCAGTCAGAAATCGATAACAACATCATCCGTATTACGGTATCAGTATATGTTTATAGGGATATGTTTCGTGTACCTTTTTTCTTTTTTTTTACACATACACACGCATGTGAGCACACATACACACCTCTGTCTCTCTCTCTCTCTCTACTTTTTATATGGTTGTGTATCTGTACTAAGTTTCTCTCTCTCTCTCATCACAGACTATTTTAACGGAAATCAATGGTCTGTCTGTCTGTTGTTGTTGTTGCTGTAGTTCAATTTAAAGCATATTCACACTTAGTGATATTAGCGCTGTCTGTCTGTCTCTCTCTCTCTATACACATACTTTTTATACGGCTGCATGTCTGCAATCGATTCTCCAAAACGAACCTAATCAAGAGAACAAGTCAAGCCTATCTATCACTTACACTCTACCACCTATGAGTCCACTCACCTCCTGAGCTCTGTTGAAAGCGTTCAGGCGAACCATGTCACTCATTTTGATCACTCCGCTGCTGTGAAGCCTCTCAGCCTGAAACACAGAGTATACACATGCAGTAACCATCATCAAATGAAAAAAAAAAAAAACAAAACAAATAAATTGAAGTTTTCAGTCTTATATCCATTTTTGATCACACCACTGCTGTGAAGCCTCTCAGCCTGAAACACAGTGTGTACACATACAACAACCATCATCTGACTTCACTCTCCCCAAAAGTCCTTCAAGTGAAATTATAAACTGAGGCCCCATGTGCGAACGTACACAGAATATCTTGCGCACAAGTTAAACCCTGTTCCCCTTTTTGTAAGAATAGGCCATTGTGTGCTGGTGGGAACAGATGACAATATTTACAAAACTGCATACACACAGAGACTGGATGTAAAAAAAAAAGCACAAGAGTGCTTATTCCATTATCCTCAATATAAAAGAATTTAAAAAAAAAAAAAAAAAAAAAAAAAATCAAAATGACATAGCAACAGTGCAGGGCCTCATCTGGTGTGTGACTTCACAGCGCTCAAAACTGATACCTTCCTGCACACAGTTATCTTTGAAGACGCAAACAGATCAACCAAAAACTAGCAACGGCTGTAAAAGGTGAGACTGCTGTGAACAGCAAAGAAACATTGACATTGGAACACACAACAGCATCAAAGCCAAATCAAGACAACAAAACCCAAACCAAACCAACCCAAACCTATAAAAAAAAAAACCCAAATAAACCCAGAAGGAAAGCTGAAGAAGAACACCCCACATGCTTCAGACAGGCGCAAACCCAGTACAGAGACCCCCCCAAAAACAACAACAACAACAAAAACCTAAAAACAAAAAAAAAACCCAAAACAAAAAACAAAATAAAAACCAAAAAACCCAGAAGGAAAGCCGAAGAAGAACACCCCACATGCTTCATACAGGTACAAACCCAGTGCAGAGACCCCCCCCCCCCCCCCCACCACCACCAAAACAACAACAAAACAACAACAACAATAACAATAACAACATTACCAGCAAGTCGGCAGCGCTGTTGGAAGGAGTGCAGGCGATGACACGACTACCGGGCAAACGAGTCAGCACTTGTAGTATGGCCTCCACCACAGTGATCGTCTTTCCTGTCCCTGTGCACACACACACAAGATGAACCCTATAATCAAGTCTTAACCACTCAGCTATAGTGTCTGTCATTACGACTGTTTGATTTCAAATCTGTGGGCCCATGAAGTCTTGGTTTTTTTTGTTTTTTTATCTTGGCATCATTGGTGTCTGGTGAATTAAGGACTTTTTTTTTTTAAGTCCTGGAAGATTTCTCCATGAAATTCGGGCTGCTCTCCCCAGGGACAGTGTGTGGCCGCAAGAGCAGCACCACCCATTTTTTTTTCTTTTCCCGTCCGCAACTGTATTTGTTTCTCTATCAGAGTGGCTTTTTTCTACAGAATTTTGCCAGGGACAACTCTCTTGTTGCCGTGGGTTCCTTTGTGTGTGCTAAATAATCACATGTAACACACGAAACCTCAGTTTATCGTTTCATCCCAAAGACTTGCACCCAGACCACCACTCATGGTCTAATGGATGGGGTAAAAGTTTTGGGCCCAAATGGAGACGGAACCACAACACACTTCCGACCCAGACTTTTTCGCTCTCAAGACAGGTGTGTTAACTCTAGATCACAGAACCAATGTATTTGAGATTTTTCATATAATGGCTATTGCCTAAATGCATTAAGCATGCGACCCTCAATTCAACTTGCACAGCACACAACCAAACCGTCACCCACAGACTAACCTGTGGATCGGTGGTCTAGAGGTAACGCGCCTGTCTAGAAAGCGAAAAGTCCGGGTCGGAGTGTGTGGTGGTTTGAATCCTGTTTGGGCCCAAAACTTTTCCCCCATCCATTAGACCATGAGTGGTGGTCTGGGTGCTAGTCTTTCGGATGAGACAATAAACTGAGGTCCCCTGTTTTACACATCATTATTTAGCACATATAAAAGAACCCACAGCAACAACAGGGTTGACCCTGGCAAAATTCTGAAGAAAAAAAAACGCTCGGATAAGGAAACAAATACAATTGCAGACAGGAAAAAGAAAAAAAAAAGGGTAGGCGCTGCACTTGTGGCGACACAGAGAGAGCAGTCCGAATTTCACGCAGAAAAATCTGCTGTGACATAAAGTGGTATAAAATAAAAAAACAACAACAAAAAAACCCAAACCTGGAGGACCAAAGATGACGTACGGCAGGGGCCTGCCCTGACCCATCAGGATGTGAATGACGGCGGCTTTCTGCCGGTCGTTCAGACGCGGGTTGTAGAAACTGACGCGGTCCTGGATGGTGTGGTTGATGCCGGGCACGTAGTGAGGAGGGGTGGTGGTGGTGGCAGTGCCAGCATTTGGCGTGGAGGTTGCGGAGGGCTTGGTTTTGCTGTGTGGGTCCCTGGAGCTGTGGGGGCTGGTGGTGTTGGTGGCAGTCAGGTCTATCTGGGAGGGTTTTAGCTTCACCTCCTTGGGGAACAACACTGAGGGAGAGACAGATAGATCACAGCTGTCAGTTTATGCGAGATGTTTAAATCAGTCATGACTTTAAAAAGGATGGTTAAGAATCAAGTGAGATGTTGAATAAAGAATAGTTCAAAATCAGTTGTATGTTAAATAAGCAATAGTTCAAAACTGCTTGTTTGTTAAATAATAGTTCCAAATCAGTGGGATGTTAACTATGAAAAGCTTCAAAATCAGTGGGATAGTTGCTGTTTGAGCGTTTAAAGGAAAAGAAAAAGAAGAAGAAGAAGAAGATGAAGAAGATGAAGAATGAGGAGGAGGAGAAGAAGAAGAAGAAGAAGATGAAGAAGAAGAAGAAGAAGATGAAGAAGATGAAGAATGAGGAGGAGGAGAAGAGAAGAAGAAGAAGAAGAAGAAGAAGAAGAAGAAGAAGAAGAAGAAGAAGAAGAAGAAGAAGAAGAAGAAGAAGATGAAGAAGATGAAGAAGATGAAGAATGAGGAGGAGGAGGAGAAGAAGAAGTAGAAGAAGAAGAAGTAGAAGAAAGAAGAAGAAGAAGAAGAAGAAGAAGAAGAAGAAGAAGAAGAAGAAGAAAGAAGAAGAAGAAGAAGAAGAAGAAGAAGAATGAAGGAGGAGGAGGAGGAGAGGAGAAGAAGAAGAAGAAGAAGAAGAAGAAGAAGAAGAAGAAGAAGAAGAAGAAGAAGAAGAAGAAGAAGAAGAAGAAGAAGAAGAAGAAGAAGATGAAGAATGAGGAGGAGGAGAGAAGAAGAAGTAAGAAGAAGAAGTAGAAGGAAGAAGAAGAAAGAAGAAGAAGAAGAAGAAGAAGAAGAAAGAAGAAGAAGAAGAAGAAGAAGAAGAAGAAGAAACAAGAAGAAGAAGAAGAAGAAGAAGAAGAAGAAGATGAAGAATGAGGAGGAGGAGGAGAAGAAGAAGTAGAAGAAGAAGAAGTAGAAGAAGAAAAGAAGAAGAAGAAGAGAAGAAGAAGAAGAAGAAGAAGAAGAAGAAGAAGAAGAAGTTTAGAAGAAGAACTGACTGAAGATGTATCTTACCTTCCTCTCCAAATGTGGACACAGCCAGCTGCACTGCTTGATGGCATCGCCGAAATGATGTTCTGAAACAAGTCACGGAGATATATTTACTTTGTATGATAAGATATGATGTGATGTGATGTGATGTGATGTGATGTGATGTGTTGTGATGTGACTCTGTGTGTGTGTGTGTGTGTGTGTGTGTGTGTGTGTGTGTGTGTGTGTGTGTGTGTGTGTGTGTGTGTGTGCATGGAAATCTCACATCACTACTTTCAGTCTCTGTCTAAAATGCACAGAAATCTCAGTCTGTTGCTTTCAACCCTGACCCTGACAGGTGGTCTGGGTGCTAGTCTTTTGAATGATGGATTTAGGAGTCTCAGTATAATGTGCACTTCATATACAACCGAATCCATCACAAACTTCTCTCTTGCATTCTGACCTTCCCCCCAAAACTTTTCACAAGTAGCCAAAAACACCAAAAATATAAAATGACATTTTTTCCCCCAGATAAAAAACAGAATAGCTTTTCTTCAAACAAATCTGTTGTCATTACAACATTATTCAACACAATCGATACAATACATTATATTTTGACAATATATTCCCCCCTCCCACCCAAAAAGGTTTGACGCAAAACACAAACACTTCTCATTATTCAACAACAAAACAAAACACTGTCTAACATTATGAACACACATTCGAAACAGAAAGTTTTCAAGTATCCATACAACAAAGACTTGCCTGTTGAAGGTGAAGGTCACGTTATAATATTTCCCGATGTAGCGACAGTGGAAATCTGTGTTGAACTTCAGCATCACTGCGTTGCTGTGAATCTGAAATTAAAAAAAAAAAATGAAACCCACAAACCAACCTTTAACAATGGCACAGTCATCAAACCTTTCGTTGTTTTGATTTTATTCATGACCCAGCTGAGATTTTCACCCTAAGGACTGTATGAAATCTTCCACTTTTAACCCTTTTCATCCCACATAAAAACTCAAGCATTTCTCATTCTCCAGCCCGAGTCAATTTCAAGTGACAACAGCTAAAAGAGGGTGAGGGAGGCCAGAAAAATATTTGCTAAAATTTTCTTTCTTGTTAGGTTGTTTTGAAATTTGGTGTGGTTGTTGCAAAATAAGATTCAAAGTATGCTGTATATGGATGTGTGAAAAAAAAAATCTGGTAAGTTGTTATGAAACAAACAAAACAAACCACCCGGTTAGCTGCTTGCTCACAGCAAGTCAGTTTCCCTCACTTTCGGCTCCTCTCAGCTTCTTATTATTTTCCCCCCATCCCAACCCAGATGGGGGCCAGCTGGTGCTAATTATAGCAGGAACTGACCCCACTTGGACTTGGTAAAAGGAAAGCGCTCTGAGTTTAGCAGTCTTGACTGAGTGATGTTGGATTTGAGGGCTGTGTGCTCTGTCTGTCGGATGTTGTTTGTTTCGTGGGCACTGTTTTCAGTCAGCACTGACTCACTTTCTCCTTCACTCACACCGCTATCAGCATCGATTTCAACCTCATCACTATTATTCTCATCTGAATCAAGCTTCCACCCATCATCAGACCCATCAGTGTCTGTCATACTCACTGTCATCATCCATGAATAGCCTCTCATGTACCTTGGAAAACGATAAATTTTATTTTATTTGCCGTGTTGTCTGCATTGAACACAAAGTTGACACGTGGCACAGGAAGAACCCAGATCAATCTCCCTTCATATCATCAAGAAAGTTAGCGAGGCAAACCAAAGTTATTCATCAAAGCGAAAGTAATGATAAAGACACGAGTCCCTCGTTCTGCGGGCTCTATGAAACAACAAGTAAGTCACGAGGGGCTCATACCGCAGGAAGAAATGCATTAAGCTGATACATGTGTGAGTGTGTGTGTGTGTGTGTGTAAATGCAAATTTACAAAAATGCATAGACACAGGGACTGTACATAAAAAAGCACATAAGTGCTTATTCCACTATCCTCGAAAAAAAAAAAAAAATTAGACAATAAGACAAGACACCACGAAGCAGTCCCATAAGCAGAACAATAAGAGCTTATTCCATTATCCTCGAAATAAAAGAACAAAATAAGATAAAACACCACGAAACACACCCTCCTTTCTCACACTGTCTACGATCACCACACCGTATCTCACCTTGATTTTTACCAAAAAATTACTATTATTATTTTTTTTCCCTGTGTGTCTCACCTCAGGTCTTTTTTTTATTTAAATTTTTTTTGTTTGTGTCTCACCTCATGCACGATGCCCTCATACTGAGGCTGGTCGGGGTCGATGGGGTCGGAGAGAATGACGGAATCTCCGATCAGCACGGATGGTCTCCCCTCCCCCAGCCCCGGTACCTCCAGTCGCAGGTATTCACGCACACTCTGCAGACTCACCTGAAGGAACAAGCCAGAACATTCACCTGTACTTTTGTGTGTGTGTATGTGTGTGGGGGTGGGGTGGGGGGGTTGTGGGTGTGTGGGTGTTTGTGGGGGTGTGCGTTTGTGTGTATGTGTAGGGTGTGTGTGTGTGTGTGTGTGTGTGTGTGTGTGTGTGTGTGTGTGTGTGTGTGTGTGTGTGTGTGTGTGTGTGTGTGTTTGTTTTTCATTTAAAGTCTGTTCACTCTAGGTGATATTAAGACTTAAGCATTAAAAGTAGCTAAAACAAACACAACAAATTAAACAAATAAATTCAAACAAATAATAGGTGTGTGTGTGTGTGTGTGTGTGTGTGTGTGTGTGTGTGTGTGTGTGTGTGTGTGTGTGTGTGTGTGTGTGTGTTGGGGGATTGGTTGGTTTGCAGTCATATTTTTCTTTTGTGTGATTTTTTTCAAGATACACCATATGAATATGCTGTAGGCAGCGATGTAAATTTTTTTCTTTGCCAATTTTTTTTCAAGTGATTTCTTCAGACATTCCTAAAGAACAAGCTGAAGAAATGATTTTTTTCTTTCTTGTTTATTTGTTAGATTTTTTTGTTCTGGCTTTTTTTTTTAATATCATGTGTGCCATTATTTCCCCTTTGGCTGCTTTTTCTTTCTCTTGCACATGCATAGACACATCACACACACACATACACACCTTCCTTCTTCTCTCTCTCTCTCTCTCTCTCTCTCTCTCTCTCTCTCTCTCTCTCTCTCTCTCTCTCTCTCTCTCTCTCTTCATTCCATTATCCTCGATATAAAAGAAGAAATCAAATCAAATCTCTCTCCCCCCCCCCCCCCCCGACACCCACCCACCCACCCACACACATATCCCAGTACTAGTACCCGCTGCATGGCGTATTCCTCAATGTCCAACTCCTGTTGAATTTCCTCCAGATAAAGAAGCGTGTCCATACGCTGAGTGTAGTTCTCCATACTCAGTGCCTGCAACAGTCCAAACCATACTTGTATACATGTATATATACCTGAAGTCAGAATATGGGTACCTTAATGATGGGTTAAAACAATTGTATATGCAAAATCTCACCATTGGTGAACCTGCAAGCCGTTTCTGACACAATATCAAATTCTATTTTGTTTGAAAGCATTGTAAATCATGTACTCTCTGTAATCATCTCAAATCATATTCTTTTGAAAAGCACTGCAAATTATGTACTGTCTCAAAGCATGCACAATCATACTCCTTCTGAGACCAGTTTAAATCATATTCTTTTAGGACACGTTACGAATCATATTTCCGTTTGAAACCATCTCAAACCACCATGAGATGAGAACAAACATGGAAGGTTTAAATATATCAGCCAAAAAGAAAAACAACAACATCACTAGGACTATTTCAGATGAGACTATAAACCAAAGTCCAATTTTGTGCAGTTTTTGATTTAAAAAGAAAAAAAAAATCCTAACAAAGAATAATTCAGCATGATCAGCCTCTTGATTTGTTGGTCAATGCGTTAGTCAAGTCAAAGATAAAAATACTTTAATCATCCCATGAAAGACAATCACAATACTGACAAGCATATTGATACAAATCATATTCATAATCTTGAAAGATGTTACAGTAGCAACAGATAGATTAATATTTCTACCCCAATAAGATAACTTCTGTTGTCATTCTTTGATGCAGTGAAAACATATATAATATATATATATATATATATATATATATATATATATACACATAATTTACACTGAAAAACAGTTCAGTGTAAGTGACCTTAGACAGGACTGACGTGGATCGGTGGTCTAGGAGGTAACGCGCCTTGCCTAGAAAGCGAAAAGTCCGGGCTGGAGTGTGCAGTGGTTTGAATCCCGTTCAGGCCCAAAACTTTTCCCCCATCCATTAGACCACGAGTGGTGGTCTGGGTGCTAGTCTTTCAGATGAGATCATAAACCAAGGTTCCGTGTGTTACACATCATTATTCAGTGCAAGTAAAAGAACCCACGGCAACAAAGGGGTTGTCCCAGGCAAAATTCTGTAGAAAAAAAGCCACTCTGATAGGGAAACAAATACAGTTGCAGACAGGAAAAAAAAAATAACGGGCAGGCGCTGCACTTGAGGCCACACGCTCTCCCCTGGGAGAGAGAGAGAGCAGCCTGAATTTCATGCAGAGAAATCTGCTGTGTCACAAAGTAATACACAATAAAAAACAAAAAATATCATAACAGACAAACAAGAGCGCACCTGGGCGAGGCAGGTGGCATAGGAGGTGAGTTCTTTGCCATCGATGACGTGGCACCTGAGGACTGCAGGCACAGGGTACTGGGGCAGCTTTCTGGGGATGCTCATCTTGTGCTGCCTGCTTGGCCTGTTGGGGCAGGTAGTTACAAAGTAAGCGCACACAGCAATGTTATGGTGTATCGTATTAAATAAAGTGTAGAACTGAATGCTCACTAGTACTCATGTGCATGCCTGCATATATACACTGGCACATGTATATATAGACACACATGTACACACTCACATACATACACACACACATACACATCAACACAATCACACGTTTCCAAACGTGCATATGCATGCACACACACACACACACACATGTATACATGTCAACACACACACACACACTTCCAAACATGCATGTGCACACACACACACACACACACACACACACACACACACACACACACACACACACACACACACACCATCTGGAAACAAAAATTTGACTTGACTTGACTTGACTTGACTTGACTTCACACACACACACACACACACACACACACACACACACACACACACACACACACACACACTGTATACGTGCGCACACACATTATGTATTCTCACAGATATACTTGTCCATTTATTTGCACATGTATACACTCTCTGAGTCTTTCTCCTCACACTCAATCCCTATAGTATTTCCCCCCCCCCCCCCCCCAACCTCACCAGCTCTCTCTCTCTCTCTCTGTGTAAAACATACCACAAGCACAAACACACACACAGTATGCAAACAAAAGCACACTGACAAAAAGAAAACAATTACTTACAACTGAGGTCTCTGACCGGAGACCAAAAATCCGCTTCCTTGTGACGTCGCCTTCTGTCGACCAGCATTCCTGCAAGTGACACTAAGTTTTATCGGTGAGACTTCAGTCATTCAGACTTGTAAACTATAACAGTGTAGGCATAAATTTCTATCAAAACATTATTATTACAAAATTCAGACTGAACATGCTTTAAATTCAATCATTCCAACTTTGATCAAGCATCGAAAAAGGTACTTTGTAATAAATAATAATCATTCACTCACTCACTCAGTTCCATGTCCCAAAGGACATAAATGGAAGAATGTAAACAAATAAACTTTGACTGAAAGAGACATTATCTATCTTAGTATATATATATATATGAGTATATCTATCTATAGATATAATAGTTAATTTCCCTCATCATAAAAAGTCACTACTAACTAGGACATCCACCCTGTGTGTGTGTGTGTGTGTGTGTGTGTGTGTGTGTGTGTGTGTGTGTGTGTGTGTGTGTGTGTGTGTGTGTGTGTGTAGCTTTCTTCCATTTAACGTCTCTTCACTCATAGTGATATTAGACGAGAGACAAAAGTAGAATAAAATTAATTGTGTCACTTGTGTGCGTGAGTGTGTATATGCGAGTGTGTGAGTATGTATGTCAGTGTACGTGCCTACATGTGGATATGAGCAAGTATGTGTGAGCGTGCGTGTGCGAACTCATTTGTGTGTGTGTGTGTGTGTGTGTGTGTGTGTGTGTGTGTGTGTGTGTGTGTGTGTGTGTGTGTGTGTGTGTGTGTGTGTGTGTCTCTCTCTCTCTCTCTCTTCTCTGTGTCTGTCTGTCTTTCTCTCTCTCTCTCTCTCTCTCTCCCTCCCTCTCTCACCAATAAACAATAAAAACCAGTACTGAGACAATCTGACAAACTACACTAGTTCATTCCTGAAGCCTACCTGTTCCTGGACGCAGCTGAATCCCTGGAGGCTTGAACCACAGACACAGCGCGCCAGGAGCACTTGCCCTGGGCGCTCTCGATGGCACCCACACACACCACATCCCACTTGCGGGGGCGGTTAACCGTTCAAACACACGTTGAGCGAGAAAAACACCTCCCCGTCTATGTAGCCATGGTTCGACATCACCCCCGTCACCTTGCCCTCAAAGTGCCTCTCCCGCAGAGGAGAAACTCGGGCCGCGTTAGAGTGTCGTGTTTCTCGCCTGGGCGTGTTCGATCCAGCCGTCTTCGTCTTCGAAGTTGTTGTTGTGGATATCGTCATCATCGTCCCCTGTGAGGAAGTCAGGGCTGGTGTCTAAGTCCACGGCCACCCAGTCGCCTACGTAGGGTCTGTAGCCTTCCTGACAGACGCTGGTGTCGAATGCGATGTCGTCATTGATGACTCCTTCCCCGTTCCTGAACTGAGTCACTTTACCCACGTCGCCGGTTGGCACGAGCGGTCCGTTGTCATCTTCCGCCTTGTTGTCGTCATCCCACATCGATTTTTCAGCCGGTTCCAGCACCGTCACCGAGTCCGCTGTCCAAGCCGCCATTTTTGAACTGTTGCCTAGCAACCACGGTCACTTTGTCACCAACTTTAAGGAGTTTGTCTGCCTTGACGTTTTCTTCCGAGAAGTAAATCTGCCCGTCTACCAGTCCGTGTCCGCTGAATATCTGGGTCACTTTGCCGCTGAACTGGACCACTGCAGTGTCTGAGGCGTTTGCTTTTTTGTCCGTTAGGGCCGTAAGGAGCACGTCTTGCTGGTCTTGGTCTCTGACCAGGGTGTCTGAGGTCTGCAGGGTGTAGTCGTCTTGAGGGGCGTTTTCGTTCCGCTCTTTCTTCTCCTTGTCTGCTGGCTCCAGCACTGACCCCAGGATCACGTCCACAACTTTGGAGAGGATGCTGAACATGGCTTTTTTTTTTTTCCTTCTGTGGAGCAGAGTGATGGCAGAGAGAGATTTAATCAAATATTGGTCAACATTAGTCATTATTTAGGTTTGTTAATGGTGAAATTTTTAGACATTATTTTTTTTATTTTTAAATTTTTTTATACCACTTTATGTCACTGCAGATTTCTCTACGTGAAATTCTGGCTGCTCTCCTTGGGGAGAGCGCGCCGCCACAAGTGCAGCGCCACCCATAATTATTTTTCTTTTTTCTATCTGCATCTGTATTTGTTTCCCTATCAGTGGATTTTTTTCTACAGAATTTTGCAAGGGACAACCCTCTTGTTGCTGTGGGTTCTTTAACGTGCACTAAATAATGATGTGTAACACATGGGACCTTGGTTTATTGTCTCATCCAAAAGACAAGCACCCACACCAGCACTCATGGTCTAGTGGACGGGGGAAAAGTTTTGGGCCCAAACGGGATTCGAACCACACACACACACCGACCTGGACTTTTCGCTTTCTTGGTAGGCGTGTTACCTGTAGATCACTGATCCATGACAAACACTTTTTATGCAGGGCTTTACCTCTAGTACCTAGAAATTAAAAAAAACATCTTTTTAATGAGCTGTATACAGTATAGTCTATGTTTTTAAATTGTGAATTTACTCCCTGTTTCAGTGCCTTCCTTCAGTTCAGTCAGACCAAATCAATAGATACAATCAGGATAAGTCCCATCTGAACATCACGAAAATGATCCAGCTGCAGTGCAAGGCCTCGTCTAGTTAAACACATGTTTACTCCATTATCCATGATAGGAAAGAATAAATAGATAAATAAATAAATAAATAAATAAATAAATAAATAAATAAACACTGAAAAAGTATGATCTAGGTCTGTAGTTCTAACCTCATAATGAATCAGTCTCATGCTTTGCCTTAATATTTGAACACTGTGAATCAAAAAAAAAAAAAGGAAATGTATATGATAAACCTGGCATTTTTATCTTTTCTGTTGTCTTGATCTTAACTTTTCTGACTCGTCTCCTAACTCTGTTGTTTTTCTGTTCAATGCTTCTGATTCCATTCTCACCAACACAACAGTCACAACAGTACTGACCCAGGCCCGTTCTAATACTTTAAGTCATAAGTTCACATAGACTAGAGCAGTCAGTAGTAGGCTGCCACAAGACTACTAGTATTATAGTATTAACTGTTAAAACTACAATGAATGTTCAGTGCATAGCTTTGGCTGTGCCATGTTGCAATGCTATGAAGCTTGGTCTCAAAATCATGAATGCTATGTCTGCCTACAATCACTTTACACTTTAACTTTTATTGTCGGGGGGAGGAGGTAACTGCTAGATGATAATGGTCTGCGATAGCCTAGCCATAGTCCCAAATCGGGAATATATCCGTTGGGACATAAATGTTGTACAATCGGAAAGTTCGACGATTGCCAGACTGAAGAGTCAGAGAGACTGGTTTGATCTACAGGTACAAAAACGAGAAGACCCCCCCCCCCCCCCCCCCC
>CM060332.1:47229116-47231616 GCA_030674155.1 Stramonita haemastoma | reverse complement strand
CAAAACTGACGACATTAAAAAAAGCATTCAACACTCAAAAACTTCCTAACACAGTAGTCTTTTCAGTACGCTTACATACCACAGTCTCCACACACACAACAAACATCTCTTTTCAAACGCACAGATACGACCAAATCAAACAATCCTTTCTGCACACTTATGCTCACAATTATACAGGTTTTTTGGAGGGGAGGGGGGGATGGGGTGGGGGTGGAAGGTAGAGCGAGATAGCCCAGTGGTTAGAGTGATGCATTTGCAATCTGACGGCCCAGGATCAATCCCAGGTTTGAGCTATGTCCAAGGCACCGGTTCAAGGAGATTTTTTCCTCTGGAGTTAACATCAGTGCTGACTTCAGTCCCCTAAAGGTCCTTCAAATGAGACTATAAACCGAGTTTCCGTGTGTGAACGCACGCAGAACATCTTGCACAAACACAATAAAACCCCAGTTTTGCAGCTTTCAGATGAGCAGGCCATTGTGTGCTGGCAGGAACAGATGACAAAATTAAAAAAAACAAAAAAAAAAACGCCACCAAAAAACATGCACAGGGGTGTCATATTTGGACATACAATAAAAGGCACATTTCATTCTCAACAACTGTGCACCCACATCCTCCTCTCTGATGATACAACAAACACTTCTTTTCATTCATAGCTCTTTCAGTCTAGAGCACACAAAACCACACTCACAAACACTTCTTTCACAGTCACCAATGTTCACCGTTTCTATCTGAAAATAACCTCATAACAGATAACCATCCTAAAACACCCAGTATGGTAAAAGAAAACAAGTCACGCAGACAGCTCAGGTGATAAAAGAAGTCTTTTTGTTTTGGCAGTAGAGCAGCAGCAGCAGTAGTATTTTTTTGTATATATTTGTATTTTGTACCACTTTATGTCACACAGATTTCTCTGCGTGAAACTCGGGCTGCTCTCCCCAGGGAGAGCGCGTCGCCACAAGTGCAACGCCTACCCATTTTTTTTTTTTTCCTGCATGCAACTGTATTTGTTTCCCTATCAGAGCGGCTTTTTTCTACAAATTTTGCCAGGGACAACCCTTGTGGCAGCACGTAACTTCCCTAATCCTAAAGAGGGCAGGTACCCATTTACAATTGGATGAACTGGGGACTGTACTAAAGCCAGGATGCGCAAGTGGTCACCCATCCATTTTGGTAACCACGCTCAATTACAAGCGTACCTTTTAGATAAACAAAAAAATCACTTTTGATTAGACAAAAATACTCTGAATTTTAACTTCAGAATTTGTGCAACATTTTAAAAAGCAGGGATAAGAACTCAAGAGAGAGAGTTAACAACACAGAATGTCACACCTCGTCGATGTCCTCACTGTGGGGGTCTGTGTCACACTCCTGTGTCACTTGTGTCATATCCGGCAGATCACAGCCTGTGTAGCTCCCCTGATCCACACACATGGCCACAAACTTGCCCCAATGCTTGTCCTGCACACACGCACAGAGGCACGCACACATACGCACATGTCCGTATACACACACACACACACACACACAATGCATGCACACACACAAATGTGAATAGATGTTAAACTGAAGACACACACACACACACACAAAGTGTTTAATTTTCACATCTGGTTTTCAATCAGTAATAACCATGCATCAGTTAAAAATCCTCATTGGCTATGGTCACCTACTGCTATGCTTCTACACCACAATTTTTCCACATTTTTCAAAGCTTTGTTGCAATCTTTGTTCATCACTCTCACTTACTTGGTTAACACATTCATTCATGGATACACCCCCCTCCACACACACACACATGCATGGACGCATGCGCACACACACATGTGCGCAGATGCATGTACACACACACCCCCCCCCCCCTCCTTTTATATATAAAAAGTGTGGGCTGAAAGTATAGAGATATTGTAACCTGATAATTGATTGAGATTATTTTCAACTTTAAATAATTGTACAGTGATTTTGTAACTGATACAATTTGTTTTAACACTTTATGATTTTTTAAACTCTGTGCATATGTACTCTTGTGGTGACCGAGCTTACGCACGCGTGTGCATGCGTGCATGTGTGCGTGTGTGTGTGTGTGACACTTTTGAGTGTTTTTTTTTTCTTTTTTAATTTTCTTCTCTTTTTTTGCTTTTCCCCCCCTTTTTTTTGTTTGTTTTATCTATAGATATATCTTAATTTTGAGGCTATTGAATCATGTTAGTTAAACAAAATTGGATAGATGGCTTGATGAAAAAAAGCAAATCAATGCTTATTCAATGTACCATCTGGTAATAAAAATTTGACTTGACTTCACACCCATACACAAAGACTTTACCTTCACCAGGACATGAGGGTTGCCAATGACGACCAGCAAGGCCTGAGCGCGTGTGATGGCCACGTTAAAGCGCTTGGGGTTGCTGAGAAACCCCAGAACATGGCGGACATCTGACCGCATCAACAGTTCGTTGGATCGCACCTGAAATGTACATACACATGACTGACACGTCACATCTTG
>CM060332.1:47214116-47224116 GCA_030674155.1 Stramonita haemastoma | reverse complement strand
CCACCCCTCCCCTTCCCCCCACCCCTCCCTCCTCCTCCCCACCCCTCCCTTCTCCCTCCCCCCACCCCTCCTCCCTTCCCCCACCCTTACCCTGACACCATGAAAGACGACAGGGAGGCCAGGTTTGGGGAGGAGGGGCCAGGTGAGGAGAGAGTGAGTCAGGTGAGGGGAGGCCGACTCCTGCAGCTGTCCGTGATAAAACAGCTCTGAGGGAAGCTGCAGGATGGAGCTGTGGCAGCGATAGTTTGTTCACCAGCATCGTCACCTGCATTGTCATCAGCATTATCATTGTCATTATCATCACTAACATCATCGCCACCACCATCATCATCATTGTTGTCGTCATTATCATCGACATCATCATTGTTGTAGCCATTATCATCATCATCATCGTCATCACCACCATCATCATCATTGTTGTCTTCATCATCATCACCATTGTCATAGTCATAGTCATCATCATCATCATCACTATCATCGTCGTTACCATCACCATCCTCCTCCTTCTCATTAGTATCGTCATCACTATCCCAATATCATCACAATCACTGTCATCATCATCACCATCATTATCACTACCACCATCATCATCAGCAGCTGCCACTGTTGCCCCCAGTGCATACAAATGACTTATTTTGAATCTCTCTGAATCAACAGTTACTGAATAAGAAAAATAACAAGAAAACAACAAAACAAAACAACAAGCCCCCCCCCCCCCAGAAAGGACAGAAGAAAATTTCACACACACACACCAATAAACTCCCACACAACCCCCCCCCCCCCCCCCCCCCCCCCCCACAACACACACACACCCACACAACACACACACCCAAAAGTCCTTTGGATGAGACTATAAACCGAGGCCCCGAGTGTGAATGTACGCAGAACATCTTGCGCACACGTTAAATCCTGTTCCGCTTTTCATAAGAGTAGGTCATTGTGTGCCGTGGGAACAGATGACAAGATTTACAAAACTGTATACAGACGGGGACCGGATGAAAAAAAGCACATGGGTACTTATCCCATTATCCTTGATATAAAAGAATAAATCAAATCAAATCACACACACAACACATACCAACACACACACACATCCCCCCCCCCCCCCCCCCCCCCCCACACACACCACGCACCAGTGTGGACTGGAATCCTCCGTGCTCAGGGTACAGCTGCTGGTTGTGCTGGTAAGGGAGGCGATCCATCAGCCGCTCCAGGAAAGACAACTGCAGTCCGTACATCTTGGCGAAAGGGGACATCAGCACTGGCCCCAGCTGTCTGGGGTCTCCCGCCAGAACAACCTGAACACACACACACGCATAGACACGCAAGCACACACGCACGCAAGCATGCATGCACGCACGCACACACGAAAGCATGCGTGAGTGCACATACACACACACAAGCATGCATGCACACACACACACAAGCACACATTAAATCCTGTCCCGCTTTTCGTAAGAGTAGGCCATCGTGTGCCGGTGGGAACAGATGACAATGTTTACACAACTGCATACACACGAGGACTGGATGAAAAAAAGCATAAGAGTGCTTATTCCATTATCCTCGATATAAAAAAAATAAATCAAATCAAACTAAATCAAATCAAATCAAAACACACATATGCACACTCCACCTCCCCTCCCCCCCCCCCCCACACACACAACACACACATACACCCCCCCCCACACACACACAACACTATGTACCTGTCCATCAGCCCCAGCCACCAATCCTGCAGGTATCAGACACTCAGGTTCTGTGGCCTGACCCGCCTGTGGACAAATAATGACAAAAACATGATGATGACAACAACAATAACAATACACATAATACTGCAAATGATAGACAATAATTATATAATGTTACAACTACCACTGCTAACAACAATGACAATGATGATAACAACAATAATGGTGAAGATGATCATAATGATAATGACAATGAAAAATGAGGATGATAGTAGGAGTAGCAATAGTAGTAGTAGTAGTACTGATGGTAGTAGTGGTAGTAGTGGGTGGTGATGGTGCAAGCAGTTGTAGTACTATTAGTTCTACCACCACCACCATTACTCCTACCTTTACTACTTCTGCTCACAAGAAGTACAAGAACAAATGATGATAATGATAATGATGATGATGATGATGATAACAACAATAACAGCAACAACAATAACAACATCAACAACAATAACAACAACAATAATATAATAAAAAATAGTAACAACAATGATGACGATAATGATGATAAACAATAATAACAATAATATAACAACAACCATGCTGCGGCTGTTGATGATGATGATAACAACAATAATGATGACAATGATCATGACAGCAGAGTTGATTTCATACCCCGTTTTAATCTGTATATAGCTGCACAGTTTATTCTTGAGATTTACAGTTTCTATGATGTCACAGCCCTGATATGGCCTGTGTGGTCAGCAGGGCTATAAACAACACGATTAGACTGGATGAAAATGAGGATAATAAGTAATTATAATGATTCTAGTACTAATACTAATCCAACCTCAAGACACACTTATTTCAAACCTAAGATTTTCGCCTTCTGTTTCCATCTGCTACTGTCCCTGTCTTCAACATCTGAAATCCCCTTTACCCTGCTAAAGTGTAGAACCTTTATGAGTGTGTGCATGTGTGTGCATGTGTGTGCATGTGTGTGTGTGTGTGTGTGTGTGTGTGTGTGTGTGTGTGTGTGTGTGTGTGTGTGTGTGTGTGTGTGTGCGCGGTGTGCGTGTGCATGTGTGTGTGCATGTGTGCATTCGAATTTGCTATTTTACTAAAACTAGTAATTGTTGTTGATTGATTGTGTGTTGTATTGGTTGAATGCAAGCGCTTCGATTTGTTTTTGCAAGATATAGCGCTACATAAATTCTACCACTACTACTACTACCACACACCACTACTACTTCTTTCATTTTCATTTTATTTTATACCGCTTTATGTCACAGCAGATTTCTCTGCGTGAAATTCGGGCTGCTCTCCCCGGGAGAGTGCAGCACCTACCTGTTTTGGTTCTTTTGTCTGCAAATGTATTTGTTTCCCAATCAGAGTGGCTTTTTTCTACAGAATTTTGCAAGGGACAACCACCTTCTTGCCATGGGTTCTTTTACTTTTACTACCACCACTACTACAACAACAACACCACCCGCTGACCTCGTCCACGAAGGCGTGTGTGAAGTGGCCGGGTTTGAGGTCAGCGGTGTAGAGCAGGCCGGCCGTGTTGCAGGTGGCCACAACGACGCGGAACCGACACAGCACGTCCAGCTTCTCCCCTGTAGAGCAGTAGCCCAGGATGCTGGCTGCGATGCTCTGTAACAACATCCATATCATGGTATATATAGTCCAAAATTGATAACAACATCCATATCATGGTATATATAGTCCAAAATTGATAACAACATCCATATTATGGTATATATAGTCAAAAATTGATAACAACATCCATATTATGGTATACATAGTCAAAAATCAATAACAATACCCATATCATGGTATACGTAGTCAAAAATCAATAACAATACCCATATTATGGTATACATAGTCAAAAATCAATAACAATACCCATATTATGGTATACATAGTCAAAAATCAATAACAATACCCATATCATGGTATACATAGTAAAAAATCAATAACAATAATATCCATATCATGGTATTAGTAACATCCTCAGAAACTGATGACAACAATATCCATATCATGGTATTAGTAACATTCTCAGAAATCAATAACAATATCCATATCATGGTATCAGTAACATTCTCAGTCAGAAATTGATAACAACAACACCCATATCATGGTATCAGTAATTTCAATCGGGAAGAAATAATGACAGCAAAAACAGTGACTGATGATGATGATGATGATGATGATGATGTTAATAGTGGTGGTTGTGGTGATGATGATGGTGAAAATTCACTCTCATTGGGATATATTTCATATATCTTTTTACTTTCTTTTTTACACATACGCATGCAATGTGCGCACACGCCCACATTTCTCTCTCTCTGTGTATATGGTTTATATATGGTTGCGTATCTGTACTAAATTTATCTCTCTATTATATATATATGCCGCCGCGGTAGTCGAGTGGTTAGGGCGTTGGACTCGCAATCTAAAGGTTGCGGGTTCGATCCCAGCTTTCGGCTATGGCGTTGTGCCCTTGGAAAAGGCACTTTACGGCTATTTTCCCACCCCACCCAGGTGTAAAAGGGGTACCAACCTTGTGTTGGGGGTTAACCCTGCGATAGACTGGCGTCCTATCCAGGGGGGAGTCTATGACTCTCAGTCGCTTAACGCCACAGAAACCGGGATAAGCACCGGCCTGATGAGCCTTTGGCTCGGGACAGACTTTAACTTTTTTTAACTTATTATATATATATATACACACACATACATATATACTTTTCATAAGTCTGTGCAATCAATTTTCTGAACTGAACCTCCTCAAGAGAACAAGTCAAGCCCATCCATCACCTACACTCTACCACCCATGTGTCCACTCACCTCCTGAGCTCTGTTGAAAGCGTTCAGGCGAACCATGTCACTCATTTTGATCACTCCGCTGCTGTGAAGCCTCTCAGCCTGAAACACAGAGTGTACACATGCAGCAACCATCGTCAAGTGAAAAAAAACAAAAAAAAAACTTTTATATATATATATAAATTCAAGTTTTCAGTCTTATATCCATTTTTGATCACACCACTGCTGTGAAGCCTCCCAGCCTGAAACACAGAGAGTAAACATGCAGAAACCATCATCAAGTGAAACCCCCCCCCAAAACAACAACAAACAAACAAAAAACACCTAAAAAAAAAAAAAAAAAAAAAAAATATATATATATATATATATATATATGTATGTGGCGCTCCACCACGAAATGAGTCGCTTAGCACATAACCCACTTTTCCGCTAGGAGCCATTAAAGGCAGGTAGGGTCAAGTTGGCAATTTTGAGATTTTGATTGATTATTAAAGTATAGCCATTATTCTACCTTATAGTGAAATATCAAATCATAATTTTGTTTCCTTTTGCCTTTAAACGTGTTTTAAAAATACCCAAGCCCTCATTCTGACCACCAATTAGGATGCTAAACTTGTCAATTCCTCATTTTGTCATTTCCTGCAGTCTAGTATTTTAACTTGCAATAACTTTTCCTAGAATTGTCCGATTTTCAATCTGATTTTTGTATTGTATAGCCATTTTATTGCAGTTTGATAACTTGTCAATAACTCAAAATTGACCTCTGGTGCAATGCGTCTCATTATGTGGTGGAGCGTCACATATATATATATATATATATATATATATATATATATATAATATATATATATATATATATATATATATATATATATATATATATATAAATAAAATAAATAAATAAATAAATAAAATAAAATAAAAATTCAAGTTTTCTGTCTTATATCCATTTTTTATCACACCACTGCTGTGAAGCCTCTCAGCCTGAAACACAGTGTGTACATTTTAATTTTTATTTATATTATCTTGTTCTTTTATATCAAGGATAATGGGATAAGCACTTGTGTGCTTTTTTACATCCAGTCCCTGTGTGTATGCAGTTTTGTATATATTGTCATCCATTCCCACCGGCACAAGATGGCCTACTCTTACGAAAAGCAGAACAGGATTTAACGTGTGCACAAGATGTTCTGTATGTAAACATACAGCAACCATCATCAAGTGAAAAATAAATGAATACATAAATAAATAAACAAATCAATTTAAGTTTTCAGTCTTATATCCATTTTTGTAGATCGGTGGTCTAAATGTAACACGGCTCCCTGGAAAGTGAAAAGTCCGGGTTGGAAGTGTGTGGTGGTTCAAATCCTGTTTGGGCCTAAAACTTTTCCCCCCATCCAGTAGACCATGATTGGAGGTCTGGGTGCTAGTCTTTCGGATGAAAGGATAAACCGAGATTCTGTGTGTTACACATCATTATTTAGCGCATATAAAAGAACCCATGGCAACAAGAGTGCTGTCCCTGGGCAAAATTCTATAGAAAAAAGCCACTCTGATAGAGAAACAAATAGAGTTGCAGACAGGAAAATGAAAAAAAAAGTAATGGGTAGGCGCTGCACTTGTGGTGATGCGCTCTCCCCGGGAGAGCAGCCCGAATTTCACACAGAGAAAAGCTGTGACATAAAGTGGTAATAAAATAAAACAAAAACTCAACAAAGTATTGTCGGTCAAAGTCATCAACAGGGATGTAACATCTACATCTTTGTGTAGGTTGGATCACAACAAGAACCACTCAACATTCCTCAACAGGACGAGATAGCCTAGTGGTCAGAACATTGCATTCACAATTTGACGACCTGGGTTCGATTCCTGTTCGAGGGGATTTTTTCCCTGGAGTTAACATCAGTGCTGACTCCACTCTCCCCAAAAAGTCTTTCAGATGAGACTATAAACCGAGGCTCCGTGTGCAAACCCCTGCAGAACATCTTGCACACACGTTAAATCCTGTTCCGCTTTTTGTAAGAGTAGGCCATAGTGAGCTGGTGGGAACAGATGACAAGATTTACAAAACTGCATACACATGGGAACTGGATGTAAAAAAAGCACAAGAGTGCTTATTCCATTATCCTCGATATAAAAAAAGAAAAAGAAAAAAAAGAAAGAAAGAAAGAAATCAAAATGACATAGCAACAGTGCAGGGCCTCATCTGGTGTGTGACTTCACAGCAGCTCAAAACTGATCTCTTCCTGCACACAGTTATCTTTGAAGAGGCAAACAGACCGATCAAAAACTAGCAATAGCTGTGTAAGGTGAGACTGCTGTGAACAGCAAGGAAACATTGACATTGGAACACACAACAGCATCAAAGCCAAATCAAGACAACAAAACCCAAACCAACCCAAACCTATAAAAAAACCCCCAATAAACCCAGAAGGAAAGCTGAAGAAGAACACCCCACATGCTTCAGACAGACACAAACCCAGTACAGAGACCCCCCAAAAAAACAACAACAACAACAACCCAAAAACCTAAAAGCAACCCCCCCCCCCCCCCCCAAAACAACAACAAAAATCAAAACCAAAAAACTCAGAAGGAAAGCCAAAGAAGAACACCCCACATGCTTCATACAGGTACAAACCCAGTGCAGAGACCCCCCCACCACCACCACCACCAAAACAACAACAACAATAACAATAACAACATTACCAGCAAGTCGGCAGCGCTGTTGGAAGGAGTGCAGGCGATGACACGACTACCGGGCAAACGAGTCAGCACTTGTAGTATGGCCTCCACCACAGTGATCGTCTTGCCTGTCCCTGTGTACACACACACACATGCATGCGCGCACACACACACACACAATGCATGCACGCATGCATACACACGCACGCACGCATGCATACACACACACACATGCATGCACGCACACATACACACACAATGCATGCACGCACGCACGCATGCATACACACACACACACACACAAGCACGCACGCACGCACACGCACACACACACACACACACACACACACAGGATGAACCCTACAGCCAAGTCTTAACCACTCAGCTATAGCATCTGTCATTACGACTGTTTGATTTCAATTCTGTGGCCCATGAAGTCCTGTTTTTTATTTCTTTATTTTTTTTATTTTTTTTATCTTGGCATCATTGGTGTCTGGTGAATTAAGGACTTTTTTTTTTTAAAGTCCTGGAAGATTTCTCCATGAAATTCGAGCTGCTCTCCCCAGGGACAATGTGTGGCCACAAGAGCAGCACCACCCATTTTTTTTTTCTTTTCCTGTCCGCAACTGTATTTGTTTCTCTATCAGAGAGGCTTTTTTCTACAGAATTTTGCCAGGGACAACTCTCTTGTTGCCATGGGTTCTTTTACATGCATGTGTAACACACAAAACCTCAGTTTATTGTTTGATCCGAAAGAGTCGCACCCAAACCACCACTCATGGTCTAATGGATGGGGGAAAAGTTTCAAGCCCAAACAGGGATCGAACTACCCCACACTTTTGACCTGGACTTTTTCGCTTTCTAAACAGGTGTGTTACCTCTAGATCACAGAACCAATGTATTTGAGATTTTTCATATAATGGCTATTGCCTGAATGCATTAAGCATGCGACCCTCAATTCAACTTGCACAGCACACAACCAAACCGTCACCCACAGACTAACCTGTGGATCGGTGGTCTAGAGGTAACGCGCCTGTCTAGAAAGCGAAAAGTCCGGGTCGGAGTGTGTGGTGGTTTGAATCCCGTTTGGGCCCAAAACTTTTCCCCCATCCATTAGACCATGAGTGGTGGTCTGGGTGCTAGTCTTTCGGATAAGACGATAAACTAAGGTCCCCTGTTTTACACTTCATTATTTAGCACATGTAAAAGAACCCATGGCAACAAGAGGGTTGTCCCTGGCACAATTCTGTAGCAAAATGCCACTCTGACAAAGAAACAAATACAATTGCAGACAGGAAAAAAAAAAGAAAAAAAAAGGTAGACGCTGCACTTGTGGCGACACGCTCTCTCTCTCTCCCCAGAAAGGGAGAGAGAGCAGCCCGAATTTCACGCAGAGAAATCTGCTGTGACATAAAGTGGTATAAAATAAAAAAACAACCACAAAAAAACCCCAAACCTGGAGGACCAAAGATGACGTACGGCAGGGGCCTGCCCTGACCCATCAGGATGTGAATCACCGCAGCTTTCTGCCGGTCGTTCAGACGCGGGTTGTAGAAACTGACGCGGTCCTGGATGGTGTGGTTGATGCCGGGCACGTAGTGAGGAGGGGGGCGGTGGCGGTGGCAGTGGCAGCATTTGGCATGGAGGTTGAGGGGGGCTTGGTTTTACTGTGTGGGTCCCTGGAGCTGTGGGGGCTGGTGGTGGTGGTGGTGGCAGCAGTCAGGTCTATCTGGGAGGGTTTCAGCTTCACCTCCTTGGGGAACAACACTGAGGGAGAGACAGATAGATCACAGCTGTCAGTTTATGAATCAGAATCAGAATCAGAATCAGAATCAGAAATTATTTATTGCCATTAAAGTCACATGGACTTATTGACACAACAAAATAAACTCAACAATGTGAGATGTTTAAATCAGTCATGACTTTAAAAAGGATGGTTAAGAATCAGTGAGATGTTGAATAAAGAATAGTTCAAAATCAGTTGTATGTTAAATAAGCAATAGTTCAAAACTGCTTGTTTGTTAAATAAAAGTTCCAAATCAGTGGGATGTTAACTATGCAAAGCTTCAAAATCAGTGGGATAGTTGCTGTTTGAGCGTTTAAAGGAAAAGAAAAAGAAGAAGAAGAAGAAGAAGAAGAAGAAGAAGAAGAAGAAGAAGAAGATGAAGAAGAAGAAGAAGATGAAGAAGAAGATGAAGAATGAGGAGGAGAGGAGGAAAGAAGAAGAAGAAGAAGAGAAGAAGAAGAAGAAGAAGAAGAAGAAGAAGAAGAAGAAGAAGAAGAAGAAGAAGAAGAAGAAGAAGATGAAGAATGAGGAGGAGGAGGAGGAGAAGAAGAAGTAGAAGAGAGAAGAAGAAGTAGAAAGAAGAAGTAGAAGAAGAAGAAGAAGAAGAAGAAGAAGAAGAAGAAGAAGAAGAAGAAGAAGAAGAAGTGAGGAGGAGGAGGAGAAGAAGAAGTAGAAGAAGAAGAAGTAGTAGAAGAAGAAGAAGAAGAAGAAGAAGAAGAAGAAGAAGAAGAAGAAGAAGAAGAAGAAGAAGAAGAAGAAGAAGAAGAAGAAGTTTGAGAGAAGAACTGACTGAAGATGTATCTTACCTTCCTCTCCAAATGTGGACACAGCCAGCTGCACTGCTTGATGGCATCGCCGAAATGATGTTCTGAAACAAGTCATGGAGATATATTTACTTTGTATGATAAGATATGATGTGATGTGATGTGATGTGATGTGATGTGATGTGTTGTGATGTGACTCTGTGTGTGTGTGTGTGTGTGTGTGTGTGTGTGTGTGTGTGTGTGTGTGTGTGTGTGTGTGTGTGTGT
>CM060332.1:47181616-47206616 GCA_030674155.1 Stramonita haemastoma | reverse complement strand
TTGTCCATTTATTTGCACATGTATACACTCTCTGAGTCTTTCTCCTCACACTCAATCCTATAGTATTTCCCCCCCCCCCCCCCAACCTCACCAGCTCTCTCTCTCTCTCTCTGTGTAAAACATACCACAAGCACAAACACACACACAGTATGCAAACAAAAGCACACTGACAAAAAGAAAACAATTACTTACAACTGAGGTCTCTGACCGGAGACCAAAAATCCGCTTCCTTGTGACGTCGCCTTCTGTCGACCAGCATTCCTGCAAGTGACACTAAGTTTTATCGGTGAGACTTCAGTCATTCAGACTTGTAAACTATAACAGTGTAGGCATAAATTTCTATCAAAACATTATTATTACAAAATTCAGACTGAACATGCTTTAAATTCAATCATTCCAACTTTGATCAAGCATCGAAAAAGGTACTTTGTAATAAATAATAATCATTCACTCACTCACTCAGTTCCATGTCCCAAAGGACATAAATGGAAGAATGTAAACAAATAAACTTTGACTGAAAGAGACATTATCTATCTTAGTATCTATATATATATATATGAGTATATCTATCTATAGATATAATAGTTAATTTCCCTCATCATAAAAAGTCACTACTAACTAGGACATCCACCCTGTGTGTGTGTGTGTGTGTGTGTGTGTGTGTGTGTGTGTGTGTGTGTGTGTGTGTGTGTGTGTGTGTGTAGCTTTCTTCCATTTAACGTCTCTTCACTCATAGTGATATTAGACGAGAGACAAAAGTAGAATAAAATTAATTGTGTCACTTGTGTGCGTGAGTGTGTATATGCGAGTGTGTGAGTATGTATGTCAGTGTACGTGCCTACATGTGGATATGAGCAAGTATGTGTGAGCGTGCGTGTGCGAACTCATTTGTGTGTGTGTGTGTGTGTGTGTGTGTGTGTGTGTTTTGTGTGTGTGTGTGTGTGTGTGTGTGTGTGTGTGTGTGTCTCTCTCTCTCTCTCTCTCTGTCTGTCTGTCTTTCTCTCTCTCTCTCTCTCTCTCTCTCCCTCCCTCTCTCACCAATAAACAATAAAAACCAGTACTGAGACAATCTGACAAACTACACTAGTTCATTCCTGAAGCCTACCTGTTCCTGGACGCAGCTGAATCCCTGGAGGCTTGAACCACAGACACAGCGCGCCAGGAGCACTTGCCCTGGGCGCTCTCGATGGCACCCACACGCACCACATCCCACTTGCGGGGGCGGTAACCGTTCAAACACACGTTGAGCGAGAAAAAACACCTCCCCGTCTATGTAGCCATGGTTCGACATCACCCCCGTCACCTTGCCCTCAAAGTGCCTCTCCCGCAGAGGAGAAACTCGGGCCGCGTAGAGTGTCGTGTTTCTCGCCTGGGCGTGTTCGATCCAGCCGTCTTCGTCTTCGAAGTTGTTGTTGTGGATATCGTCATCATCGTCCCCTGTGAGGAAGTCAGGGCTGGTGTCTAAGTCCACGGCCACCCAGTCGCCTACGTAGGGTCTGTAGCCTTCCTGACAGACGCTGGTGTCGAATGCGATGTCGTCATTGATGACTCCTTCCCCGTTCCTGAACTGAGTCACTTTACCCACGTCGCCGGTTGGCACGAGCGGTCCGTTGTCATCTTCCGCCTTGTTGTCGTCATCCCACATCGATTTTTCAGCCGGTTCCAGCACCGTCACCGAGTCCGCTGTCCAGCCGCCATTTTTGAACTGTTGCCTAGCAACCACGGTCACTTTGTCACCAACTTTAAGGAGTTTGTCTGCTTTGACGTTTTCTTCCGAGAAGTAAATCTGCCCGTCTACCAGTCCGTGTCCGCTGAATATCTGGGTCACTTTGCCGCTGAACTGGACCACTGCAGTGTCTGAGGCGTTTGCTTTTTTGTCCGTTAGGGCCGTAAGGAGCACGTCTTGCTGGTCTTGGTCTCTGACCAGGGTGTCTGAGGTCTGCAGGGTGTAGTCGTCTTGAGGGGCGTTTTCGTTCCGCTCTTTCTTCTCCTTGTCTGCTGGCTCCAGCACTGACCCCAGGATCACGTCCACAACTTTGGAGAGGATGCTGAACATGGCTTTTTTTTTTTCCTTCTGTGGAGCAGAGTGATGGCAGAGAGAGATTTAATCAAATATTGGTCAACATTAGTCATTATTTAGGTTTGTTAATGGTGAAATTTTTAGACATTATTTTTTTATTTTTAAATTTTTTTATACCACTTTATGTCACTGCAGATTTCTCTACGTGAAATTCTGGCTGCTCTCCTTGGGGAGAGCGCGCCGCCACAAGTGCAGCGCCACCCATAATTATTTTTCTTTTTTCTATCTGCATCTGTATTTGTTTCCCTATCAGTGGATTTTTTCTACAGAATTTTGCAAGGGACAACCCTCTTGTTGCTGTGGGTTCTTTAACGTGCACTAAATAATGATGTGTAACACATGGGACCTTGGTTTATTGTCTCATCCAAAAGACAAGCACCCACACCAGCACTCATGGTCTAGTGGACGGGGGAAAAGTTTTGGGCCCAAACGGGATTCGAACCACCACACACACCGACCTGGACTTTTCGCTTTCTTGGTAGGCGTGTTACCTGTAGATCACTGATCCATGACAAACACTTTTTATGCAGGGCTTTACCTCTAGTACCTAGAAATTAAAAAAAACATCTTTTTAATGAGCTGTATACAGTATAGTCTATGTTTTTAAATTGTGAATTTACTCCCTGTTTCAGTGCCTTCCTTCAGTTCAGTCAGACCAAATCAATAGATACAATCAGGATAAGTCCCATCTGAACATCACGAAAATGATCCAGCTGCAGTGCAAGGCCTCGTCTAGTTAAACACATGTTTACTCCATTATCCATGATAGGAAAGAATAAATAGATAAATAAATAAATAAATAAATAAATAAATAAATAAATAAACACTGAAAAAGTATGATCTAGGTCTGTAGTTCTAACCTCATAATGAATCAGTCTCATGCTTTGCCTTAATATTTGAACACTGTGAATCAAAAAAAAAAAAAGGAAATGTATATGATAAACCTGGCATTTTTATCTTTTCTGTTGTCTTGATCTTAACTTTTCTGACTCGTCTCCTAACTCTGTTGTTTTCTGTTCAATGCTTCTGATTCCATTCTCACCAACACAACAGTCACAACAGTACTGACCCAGGCCCGTTCTAATACTTTAAGTCATAAGTTCACATAGACTAGAGCAGTCAGTAGTAGGCTGCCACAAGACTACTAGTATTATAGTATTAACTGTTAAAACTACAATGAATGTTCAGTGCATAGCTTTGGCTGTGCCATGTTGCTAATGCTATGAAGCTTGGTCTCAAAATCATGAATGCTATGTCTGCCTACAATCACTTTACACTTTAACTTTTATTGTCGGGGGGAGGAGGTAACTGCTAGATGATAATGGTCTGCGATAGCCTAGCCATAGTCCCAAATCGGGAATATATCCGTTGGGACATAAATGTTGTACAATCGGAAAGTTCGACGATTGCCAGACTGAAGAGTCAGAGAGACTGGTTTGATCTACAGGTACAAAAACGAGAAGACCCCCCCCCCCCCCCCCCCCACTCACTATTTCTCACTCTGAATGTACTTTGTGTATACCAATGCGTTTAAAATCATCGTGCTTGCATCCATTTGATGATTTATAGCCAATTCGACTTTCAAGTTTCATACTAGTTTCAGTTGGTGTTGCGCTGCACTTTCCGAATTGTGCACTGCACGAAGGTCTACAACGATTTTCGCAATCGTATGAACCAAAAATGGACAGCAAATATGTATAAAATATCTATTTGATGCCCACCTGTAAAATGTCTCCGTAGTAGAAGTAGGATCCTTTTGAAATCGCTGCTTTGAAAGAAATGAAAGTAGATTTTAGCCTTCCATCGTGCAGATAAAAACACCGGATGTCTTTTCGTCTATTTGCAGAAAGTGTCTTTATAACGGAAGAAATACAATAGACCTAAAATTACATGCTGTCGATTTTCTGAATTATATTATCAGAAAGAAAACAGTGGTTTGCCGACAAACTGTTCAATTTACAATATCAGAAAAACAGAGTTTTATAGCCATGTTCACCACAGATCAACTGTTTTAACCAAACAAAATTCTTGAAGAAGTAGATAAAATACAAAATGCGATCAGTTTAGTGTTTGAATGATTGATTTCATTACTGTCTTGTGTTATAAAATCTATATAAAAAACCTCCAATAAACTTGAATCTGGGTCTTTCACAGTGGTGAGAATAAAAATTTATTCAATGACACATACATGAGTACTCAAGGATTTGACATATGAACTGATGGAGCTGAAAAGTCAGCGTTTACTCGTGCTGAATCTTACCAAAGACACTGTTGTGTGTGAACTCCACTGGCCTCATGGTTTTGAAAGCATCACTGTCAGAGGAAAAGAAAGACCGAAACATCCACCCTCTGTTTGGCCAAACGTAGCAGCCAGCCAAATTCCTACTCCTGCACCCCCTGCTCGTACAACAAAGCGTTCCTCGTGCTCTGAGAGAAATAAAACGGAGGATCAGCTTTCAGCTTTTTTGGAAAGTGACAACACTACTTTTTCTGAGATGAAGGATAAATTGTTAACCAACCATCGAGATCTGTGTGTTCATGGACAGTGGTGTTTTGAATATTCAGTCCAAAAAGTGTGAGTGTTAGTGCAAATGTGTGTGTCTCACAATGTGTGTGTATGTGTGTGTGTGTCACTGTATTATATATATGTACTCTGTGTGTGTGTGTGTGTGTGTGTGTGTGTGTGTGTGTGTGTGTGTGTGTGTGTGTGTGTGTGTGTGTGTGTGTGTGTGTGTATGTATGTAACGTGTGTGTGTGTGTGTGTGTGTGTGTGTGTGTGTGTGTGTGTGTGTGTGTGTGTAACTTGTGTGTGTGTGTGTAACTTGTGTGTGTGTGTGTGTGTGTAACTTGTGTGTGTGTGTCTGAGTGTGTAACGTGTGGGTGGGTATGTGTGTGTGTGTGTGTGTGTGTGTGTGTGTGTGGTGTGTGAGTGTGTGTGTGTGTGTGAGTGTGAGAGTGTGTTTGTGTCTGAGTCAGTGTGTGTGTAAGAGAGAGAGACACAGACACAGATATGAGAGAGAGAAAATGTGTGTGTGTGTGTGTGTGTGTGTGTGTTGTGTGTGTGTGTGTGTGTGTGTGTGTGTGTGTGTGTGTGTGTGTGTGTGTGTGTGTTCGTGTGTGTGTGTGTGTGTGTGTGTGTGTGTGTGTGTGTGTGTGTGTGTGTGTGTGTGTGTGTGTGTGTGTGTGAGTGAGTGAGTGAGTGAGTGAGTGAGTGAGTGAGTGTGTGTGTGTGTGTGTGTGTGTGTGTGTGTGTGTGTGGTGTGTGTGTGTGTGTGTGTGTGTGTGTGTGTGTGTGTGTGTGTGTGTGTGTGTGAGAGTGAGTGAGTGAGTGAGTGAGTGAGTGAGTGAGTCAAAGTCAAAGTCAAACTTTTATTTCCAGATGGTACATTGAGTAAGCAGTCCAATTGCTTTTTTTCATCAAGCCATCCATCTAAGAAAAAAAAAGAAAAAAGAAAAGAATAATCATATTTGAACAAGGAAAAACTTAAAGAAGATATGTGGTACAAATGAATGAGTGAGTGAGTGAGTGAGTGAGTGAGTGAGTGAGTGTGTGTGTGTGTGTGTGTGTGTGTGTGTGTGTGTGTGTGTGTGTGTGTGTGTGTGTGTGTGTTATTTTGCTGTCTGTACTTACTGTATATACTCTAAATAATTAGGCCACTCGATATACCCAACCAAGATATGATTTCACTGTTTTCAGTGAATATCCAAACCTTTTTTGACACTGAGCTTAGTTTCAAAATCCTCCAAATATTAGTTAAGGAATGAAAAATACTAATTTTGTGCTTCAAAAGTGGTTGAATATTTAGAGCACTTACTATATTCTATTGAATGGACAACAATGTAGATGTGCTAAGTTCTTGTCTCCCTCATCTTCTGTCTGTGTCCTGTGTCACTTCTTCTTAATGCCGGTTACATATCAAATCAGCTACAATTCCATATTTCAAGGGGTAGTAAAAATGTGCATATTTTGATATTACAGTACATTGTGTTTTTCAACATCTTTCAGCAATATTGTTTGCTTTGAAGGTTCAACAGAACTTTATTGAGTCATTAAACCACTTACTGACTTAATCAATCAGGTGCATGAAAATGGTAATAAAAATTACATTAAATGAATTATTTTTTTTAATAAAATAACACAACAATGTATAAATCTATAGCTTCTCTACCCATATAAACAGTTGAGCATAACTTTACATTCAAATGGCATGTTTTAGCACTATGCTAGTGTTTAGCAGCGTTTGGCCAGTAGGCCCCCAGTCAGAGCCCCCAGTCGCGTGATGATTAGGCCTGTAGTTAAGATCGCCATGAACCCGACCAAATGAATCGAAACGCTAGAAACCAAAGAGAAAGAGGCAGACCAAAGAAGAGATAGGAGGAGGACAACATCAGTGAATGGACAGGCCTAGAACTCAACAATACCCTGAGAAAGGCAGAACAGAGAGAGGAATGGAGGGAACTGGTTGTCAAGTCTTCATGGGTTGCCAGACTAAGGGATAGATAGATAGATAGATAGATAGACTATTTCGAGGATAATGGAATAATCGCCCATGTGCTTTTTTGCATCCAGTCACCATGTGTGTGCAGTTTTGTTAATTTTGTCATCCGTTCCCACCAGCACACAATTGCCTACTCTTCCAAATAGGGGAACGAATTTTAACGTGTGCGCAAGATGTTCTACATGCGTTCATTTGTTGTTGTGATCAATTAAACACCCCAGCTATTCCACTCCTTTCTCCTTGCCTCCCTCTCCCCTTCCCATCTTTGTATTGTGTCCATACTCCCTTTTTGTCCACCTTTACAATCTTGGGAGGGAGGTGGGACCCCCCAAAAACCCCCAAACCAACTGCCTTACATCACGTAGCAACATCAAGGTAAATACAGGTTACTTTAGAAATAAACAAAACAAATAAACACACAAAAAACTGGATTAGAACTTGGCGCATTGTTTATCAGTCAGAGGACACATAGAGTTACTCCTCTTGGTTGCTTAACATGGCGGGCTCTTCGCAGGTGAGCATGAGTTGAATGTTGGGGTTGAAGCCAGCTGAAGGAGTAATTTTTGTGAATTTTAATTGTTAGGCTATAGTCAGCAGGTTTTTTTTTAAGCTCTCAGATGGCTGCACACATACTTTCAGAAGGTAATTATTTTCAGTCGCCTTTTTTCATGGTATTGATTTTGAAAATTTCACAGGGAATGGAAGATGACACTACGAATTTACAAGCTTCCGGTTTCAAATTCCAGGCTTTTTTTTTTTTTTTTTTTCAAGTGCCCTTTAACTTTCGTCAGTTACATGTCCATACTATGTATTAGCAAAAGGTTTCTCTGCCCTGAGTCCCAGGTTCATCAATGACATGGTGAGATTTTGGGTATAGGAGTGTTTGCCAGCCAAATTGAAAGTGATATTCTTTTTTCAAAAAAGCTATTAAATTAGCCCCATTCTGATTGTGAAGGTGTGATGTATAAATTTTGTCATGTTCTGATTTGAGATCATTTGGGATCAAATTTATAACATCTCTCTCTCTCTCTCTCTCTCTCTCTCTCTCTCTCTCTCTCTCTCTCTCTCTCTCTCTCTCTCTCTCTCTCTCTCTCTCTGCTTTTACAATTACAGTGCCATGTTAGTGACACACATGTTTATGTCTGTTAACAGACACTGGCTGGCTGTGATGGACCTTGTCACCAAAGGACACTAGGATGAAGGTGTCAGCACTACTACAGTCCTGCAGAGTTCAGGACATCTTTACTGTATGTATTTCTTTCTTAGGATCTCTGTTGAGGTATGGAGAAGGGATGATAAAATAAAAATACATTAACGGTGCTTAAGACCTGAAGGGCATTTTGACTTGGTGTCTGGGACCAGAGGGTATGCTAGTCTTGGACTATTGAATTGCGATACTTTTAATCCAATGCTTGTACAGTTAGTGCATGAGATTGTGAATTTTCAGGTTTTTCAGGGCTGAGCTACTGAAGAGACGACATTTTAAAAATATATATTAGTGAGTCGAGTCTACACAAAGTTAAGTAAATTAAACCAAAATAAATGGAGTGCAATGCAAGGCAGTGCATTGCAAAAGACAGACAAAATAAAAATAAAAACGGTATAAATCAAAAAGGGAAATAAACCAAACAATGGATTAAAAAGGGGAAACAGAACTGACAATTGAAAAAAAAACACCCAAATAGAGCACTTGTGCAAAACTCGAAAGCCACTTCAAAACAGGAACAAGCAAAACAAAGCAAACAAACAAAAAACCTAAAAATGGAAAATTGATAAGGGGGGAGGGGGAAAAGAGACAAACACTGCAAGGACTCCCCAGGTTCGTGGTTGTGTTCTGGTCCTGCATGTAAACAAAGCTCCAGGTCACCTTCAGGCTTTGAGTACATTGGAATTTGCCTGGATACAGTTGTTGTGTGGTAAGTTTGGAATGAGTGATGTGAGAACAGCTGGACTGGTGCTCGGCAGAAGATGAAATAATAAACCTGTGAGATGAACTAAAAGAAACAATTAAAAATCGAATAACCCATTAAAACGAAATGGGGAAAAAAAGAAAACCGAACATTACATATACTGAACTAAACATAATAAACTGAAATAAAATGAGACAACCTTAAAAACAAAAAATAAAACCAAACAAAAAATCCCAAACCAATGACAGGAAAATCCTCTTTATGAAACGCTCAATAATAAAAAAGAAAACTTAAACTAAAAGAACAACCCTCCACACCCCACCCAAAATCGAAATCGGGGCAAACCAAGTGCAAAACTCCTCATGTAAAGAATAAATAAACAAAACCAAACGGAAAAGGTCTTGCAGGAGGTTGAAGGACATTATCATCATTGTTGTCATAATCATAATCAACATCATCATCAATTTGTTGACCAAGATGGTCATCATCATCATCATCATGATCATCATCATCATCATCATCCATCATCATCATCATCATCATCATCATCATCATCATCATCATCAGTCCTTTGACCAAGACGGTTATCCAGAGGGACAGAAGCATTACAGCAGGCAACAGTTTGTTTTCCAGGCTGGTCTGTATTCAGCCTTTCACAGCAGTACTGACATTTCTGGTTTGAAAGTTGGACCAGCAGCTTATTATGTATGTATATGTTGTTTTTTTCTGATTAATGATCTGTTTTACCAGGAACTAGATGAGGTTAGGACAGTTTCAGACAGGCCCAGCACCATCAGAAGCCTTCTTCATCACGTCAGCCATAAGGTACAGATTAATCCTCTTTTTAATATATTTCTGTCTTGTCTGATCTTTGTACATATCTGAAAGTTATCTAAATACTGTAGTTTCCACAAGGTACAGATTAATCCTTTATATATATTATATATATATATATATATATATATATATATATATATATATATATATATATATATATATATATATATATACATCTTTCTGTCTCTTCTGATCTTTGCGCATATGTGTAAGTTATTTAAATACCGTAGTTTTCAGGTTGTTTTTATTCTGCCCCCTTTTCTCTGTGTGTTTTTTTTGTCATTGCAGGATGGCTTGCATTCTTATCTGTTTTTTATCTGCCATTTCTGTGTATCTGCCATTTCTGTCTGTCTTTATCTGCCATTTCTGTCTTTTATCTGCCATTTCTGTCTGTCTGTTATCTGTCATTTCTGTCTGTCTTTTGCCATTTTTCTATAAAGGGGGGCATGCATTTCATTTTGAAAATGTTTAATGCCATGCAGGAAATTGGTTTGTTCACAGAGAAAACTGCCACCAAGGAGTACGTGTAGGAGTACTGACAGCGTGCCTACCAGCATGAAGTAGAACCAAGGACAGGTAAGAAAAGGAGTCCTCTGTCACTCAAATGGTTTATGAATAAAACTACTATGCAGTCTGAAAAGTGGGATATTCTTTCCTCAGGTTAATCGGTGGTTTTGAGATCTTGGGCACATGATCTACAGCTGTGTCCAGCAGTGTCTGTTGAATAATTAATATTTATAAGGTAAAGTTGTAATATATAATAGAGATTACTTTTGTATGTTTTGTCTTTTTACGATTTATCAGATGAATTCATTACGCTTTCTTTTTTTTGGGGGAGGGATGTTGGTCAAGTATAAACTTCATCAGTTTGAAAGTAATGTGGCCATGTAATTGTGTATTTTGTGCTTATGAAACTTTTACCATTTTCAGAGTGACTGATGACGATTTACTGCGTTCAGGATCTTTTGTGCTAGAAACAATTGCCAAGGAACAGTCACCTCAAGCTGCATCCTGTCTTCACAGAGGTATTCTTCTGCATACTTAGCGTGTGAGCTTTTTTTGCATGTTTGGGTTTTTTTTCATTTCCGTTTCATTATGACTGATTTTTTTCTGATTGTTTTATGTGTTATTTGTTTGTTTGCCTTTTGTTAGACATTTGTATATGTGTCATTTGTCTTGATTATAAGTTACATTTTTTATATGCTATTTTTGACTTGTGATTAAAGGTGTTTCAATATTTTATGAATAATTTAAGTTCATGTTAGTTTTAACTGTCAGTACAGTAATTGTACTACTTCATTAGCAAGTTGAGTCGTACTTTTTGATGCTGTCTTAAAATTTGAGTACATCTGTTTTGCCAGGTACTATGCAAGGTCTACCTGCTAGCCAGCTGTGGTCATGCCAACACCATCAGATAAGTTACACGGTAATAGTTATGTCTTTGTGACCTGGTGTATATATGTAAGCCAGTGTGTGCATTATCGTTTAATTTATGTATTTATATGTATATGTATATATATCTATATATAGTTCATGTCTGTCGTGTGCATGGCCGGCCATTATATTTTGTCAGTGAATGTCTTGCTTGTCTGTGTTCTTATTTCTGTCTGTCTGTGGCTTTCTGAGGTCCTGCATTTCATGTTGAAAATGTTTCACTGCCAGGTAATAGAATCAGACTGTTGACAGAGCTGCTGTCAAAGTGCATGGACCTGATGGCACACCTGCCTGCATGGGGTAAACCAGGTCTGGTGAATGGACGACTGAGTCCAGGTGAGAAAGTGATAAATTTCATTTGTAACTTTGCCACTTTGAATGTGATGTGGATGCTAGTTAAACTTTGCCGTTTTAAGTGATGTATGTTCTTGAATGTGTGTTATTTAATGTGTATACTAGTTAAACTTTGACTTTGCCATTTTAAATGATATATGTTCTTGAATGTGTGTTATTTAAAACTTTGCTTTGCCACTTTAAGTGATGTGTGTTCTTGAATGTGTGTTATTTAATGTTATGTTATACTAGTTAAACTTCAACTTTGCCACTTTAAGTGATGTATGTACTTGAATGTGTGTTATTTAATGCAATGTACATGCTAGTTAAACGTTGACTTTGCCACGTTAAGTAATTTGTGTTATTGGATGTAATGTGGATGTGAATAAAACTTTAAGGATTGACAGTATGCCTTCATGATGATTTATCGCTTTCAGAGCTGGAGTCCAGTGCTGAGGATGGTGTGTTGCAGTAGTGTCGTCACAACTTGCAGTGCCTCAACACAGGTATGTTTCTGAAGAAGTAAGCTTTTTTGTTCACATTTTTGTCTTTTTCTGTTTGGCTTGTTGTTCAGTCATAGTTGATTTTCTTATTCAATTCTTTTTTTGCCTTTAATTGCCTTTTGTGTTTTTTTTTTCATTATTGTTGACTTGTATTGCTGATAATTTGTGTTAAGAATTTTTTTTGTAGTTGTGAACGAGATCTGTTTCACCGGGTAAAACTGGCCAGAAGTTGTCAAGTCCATTGTCATCAGGCCTGCCTCAAGCTTTGGTCACCAGAATAAGTGAAGGATAATTGGTAATACTTCTCTGCGTGTGACTGAATGTGCCTTTGATTTTATCCTGTCACTGTCTCTATGTCTGTAATCCTCTCTGTCTGTCTGTCTGTGTCTCTCTATCTGTCTGTCTGACCTGGTTGTTTTTCTGTGGCACCAAGTCGTCTGGTTTCTTTTTGCCCTTTTCTGTCTGTCTGAGTCTCTGCAATCCTGCATTTCATATTGAAAATGTTTCACTGCCATGTGATAGAATCAGTCTGTTGACAGAGCTCCTGTCCAGGTGTATGGCCCGACAATGTCACAGCTGCCTGCATGGAGGGGAGCCAAAAGATCCTGTGATAGTACAACAGTTCAGGTGAGAAAATGACAGATTTTATTTCTGTTTGACTACTTAAGAAAATTACAGATTTTATTTCTGTTTGACTAGTTAATGTAGAGTAATAAACTGAATGCAATGTATGTTAATGAAACTTTTAGGATTGTCAGTATGACTGATGATGACTGACTGTTCAGTATGACTGATGATGACTGACTGTTCAGTATGACTGATAATGACTTATTGTTCAGTATGATTGATGATGACTAATGTTTTCAGAGTCTCTGGGGCTGGAGTGGAGTGGAGTGGCAAGGACGGTAATGTAACAAACAGTGACCAAGAACTGAAGTCTGTCAACAAGGTACAGTTCTACATACTTATGTATTTTTATTTTGTCTCTTATTTCTGTGTTGATTAAACGAATTTTTTGTTAGTCACTGTTACGTACATCGTTTGTTTCTGCATTTTCGTTGTCATTTTGGGTTGTGGTTACTTTGTTTTGTGCTAGCTGTCTCTTTCGTGAGGACACCTGTTTGACCAGATACTATGTAAGTGCAATCAGCTGTGGTCATGTTAGTGTTATGAGATGAGGTGAGTGACCTGTCTGTGTTAGTTATTTACACATTTACCTCTCGTGTCTTTTGTCGCTTACTGTTTATACTTTTTTTTTGTTACACCCCCCCCCCTATTTCTACTTAAATGATGTCCATGTGTGTTACCAGGTATCATGGAAGCCTGACCAGCAGTGGTCAAGTTCAGCACCTGCCTCAGACAGCGGTTGCTAAGGTAACATCAGGACACTTGGTAATTTTGGGTTTGTTTAGTTGTAGTCATTGTGATGTTGTGTGTATGTTAGTATTTGTTTATGTGATGCATTTGTCTTTTTGTCTATCATTCTTTGTGACGTTGTGTGTGTGTATGTTAGTGTTTGTTTATGTGATGTGTGTGTCTTTTTGTCTGTCATTCTTTGTGACGTTTTGTGTGTATGGTAGTATTTGTTTATGTGATCGTTTGTGTATCATCCATTCTGCTGCCTGTCTCTGTATTGTTTGTATTTGCATTTCTGTCTTCTCCCATTTTCGTTCTGTCTGTCTTCCTGTGGGTCTGAATTTTAACATGAAGATGTTTCACTGCTGTGTGATAGAATCAGTCTGTCATCACGTTTTACTGCTATGTGATAGAATCAGTCTGTCATCACGTTTTACTGCTATGTGATAAAATCGGTCTGTCATCAGATAGCTGCTATGTGATAGAATCAGTCTGTCATCAGATAGCTGCTGCTGCTGTCAACACCTGCCAGCATTCAGGGGAACAACTGTGACAAAATGTAGGTGAGAAAATGACTGAACTCATCCATTCAGCCCCAAAATAGTTTTGTGGTCACTAGTTCATTGACATGTAAAACTCTTACAGCAGCTTTCACTGTGTCCTTCAGTGTGACTACTACAGAACAACCAGCAGGTAACAAGTTCAGGTAACAACATAGTTTTTGGTTTGCACTTTCAACATTTTTAATTGTTCTCGTGTACATTGGTGACGCTCCACCACGAAATGAGTCGCTTAGCACATTACCCAATTTTGCGATAGGAGCCTTTAAAGGCAGGTGGGGTCAAGTTGTCAATTTTGAGATTTTGATTGATTATTAAACTAGATCTGTTTATTTACCTTAAAATGAAATATCAAGCCATAATTTTTATTCCTTTTGCTTTTAAATGTGTTTTGAAAATACCAAAGCACTCATTCTGACAACCTGTTACTAAAATAAACTTGCCCGTTTCTCATTTTGTCCCATCCTGCAGTCTATCATTTCAATTTGTAATAATGTTGCACAGAATTGTCCGATTTTCAATCTGTTTTTTGTATTTGATAGCCACTTTATTGCACATTAATAACATGTCAATAACTTAAAATTGACCTCAGGTGCACTCCGTCTCATTATGTGGTGGAGCGTCACTTTTGTTTATTTGGTCAGCTGGTTCTGGGGGAAAAAACTTGCAATGGAGGGGTTGAAGATCGATTGTGACGTTGTTTCGAGGTAATCCTTGTGGATTTCATCTTTGAAAATGTAAAGTCGTTTAAGTATCTAAGCAAATAATGCAATGGTGAATTTTTTTTACAAGGGCTGTAAAGAATAAAAGATCTGTAAGGAACATTTAATTCATTGTGTTTCAAAAGGAAATGATCAGATGACTGTAATGTGTAAGCCAAGGAAGCGAAGAAATGTTCAGTGTAGCTCATCATTTGTTGTTGTTTCAGGAACTGGGGGTGAGAACTGAATCCAGTGACCAGGAATGGGCCTCCACACCACGCAACTCCTGCATAACTCGGTCCAGGGCCCAGTGCTGAAATCAACACGCCCCTTCTTCCTTTTACCAAGTCCAAGTGTGGTCAGTTCCTGCTATGATCAGCACCAGCTGGGATGGGATGGGATGGATGGACAGCAGCTGAGGGGAGGTGAAAGTGGGGGAAACTGACAGCTGGGATGGGATGGGATAGATAGCGGCTGAGAGGAGGTGAAAGTGGGGAAACTGACTGACAGCTGTGGGCTGGAATGGACAGCAGTTGAGAGGAGGTGAAAGTGGGGGACACTGACTGACAGCTGCGCATCATGGTGGAATGACAGCCATCACGAACATCTTGGTGGAGGAATGGAATGATCACACTGTGTAGAGGTAATGTGTGAGATCAAAAAGAAAGTGGGGTTATGTAAATGTGAAAACATCTTTAAAGGGTAACAGTGAATTTTTCAAGTTACTGAGAACTGAAAGTGTCTCGTCAGGTATTTGACTTAATGAATCAAAACATGAAACAGTGATGGTTTTGAAGTGTCATTAATGCATTTTATAAAATCATAACATTGAGTCTTTTTAATATTATAATCAATGAAATTAAAAATGAAGTGAAATTGACCCATTTAGGTATTTGACCTCATGAAGCAAATTGTGAAACAGTGATGATGTTTTTGAAGAAAAATTTGTTTATTTTGTGATGAAATAATAACATTGAACTATTTTGATATTTGAATCGACAAATTTAACGATGATTTGCAGCAATATTAAAAAAAAGGAACTTATTATGCTTCAAAGGGAATAAGAAAAAGTAATCTTTGTATTTTAGTAAGTAAAGCTATGGAAGTGCATGTGCTTCGAGACTCCATGACAGGGTTGTACTCTACACTTACTATCATAATATATCCCGGCGTCAACCAGGCCCGAGAGATACAGACACCTGCAGTGTTGGTCAGGTAATTTAAGCAACACTCTCAAACTCGCACCGGTAAAATGGATGAAGCTCGACTGTATGGTCCCAGTCTCCCCACTGAGCCCACAGCACACTCGCTCTAGGTAGGAGCCGGCCGGAGTCCGAAAAATCCCAACAACTCTTTTAGGATTCGAACCCGAGACCTTCCAGTCAGAAATCCAAGGCGCTAACCACTGAACAATGGTGGCTGGTGAAATCACTCTATTTGTTAAGAAACTCTTGACCTGAGAAGCTTCTGAATGCTTGCAAGACACTCAGTAATTTTTGTTAAAGATGAAAATGCGATCATTTTATCCAACTGTGGATGGTATGTGATTTACAGAATGTGATCAAGGTTTTGAATTGAGTTTTGGGAGGTTTTTTTTAAAGACATGTGTTGTATATCGTCATTAGTAATTTGTATTAAAAAAAACACTTCAAAGATCAAATCAAAATTTTATTTCCAGATGGTACATTAAGCAATAAATTTGCTTTTTTTCATCAAGCCATTTATCTAGCAAAAAAACACACAAAACAACCCCCCCCCCCCAACCCCCCACCCCAACAACAACAAAACAAGAAAAAAAAAGCACTAAAAAAAAAGCTCTTAACCAAAGAACAGACAACTAAACAAATCAGAGATAACGGAATGTGCACTTGTGTGCTTCTTAAAAATTTTTTTTTACATCCAGCCCCCGTGTGTATGCAGTTTCGTAAATTTTGCCTTCCATTCCCACTGACACACAATGGCCTACTCTTCCGAATAGCGCAACAGGTTTTAACATGTGCACAAGATTTCTGACAGTTCATTCTTTTTTGCATAATTATAATACCATATGTTCCAGCTCATTTTCTAGCTTGCAGATAATACTATAAGTCCTAGCTCATTTTTCTAGCTTGCATAGAAGTTCTTGGAGTTCATAGTTAATGCTTCTTAAAAGATCAATGCCGTCAGGAAACTGTAGATTGCAAACAGGTGTGTCACCAAGACAGACAGGGGGGGGGGGGGGGTGTTGTCCTTTGAGCCTTATCTATTGCTATTAGGTTACTAGAAATACAGGAAAAAAGGGAAGGGCTAGTTCAAAGAGCATTCATTTTTCTTCATGTTTGTTCTGGACTTGACCATTTATTTTTTATTTTGGTTAAATATTTCTCAAAATTGAACAAACATAATTTTAAAAAAATGTCGTGGGAAGAAAACCACTCTGCTGATAGGAGAACTGAAATTTGGAAAATATCCAGATAGCAGCCTACGCTGGTAGGATTGGTAAATTATGATTTAAATAATGCTCCATACCACTGTGTCTACAGCTACGTACCACTGTGTTTACCTGCTGTTGTGTCCACATGCATTCAGACTGACCGACCGACCTACAGCCCCTACCCCAATGCATGCTACCCCCTACCCCAATGCATGCTAACTGTTATTGCTAACACCAACCCTAACCTAACACTAACCTTGTTTCTTAATCCTGGCCCCTCATGTGGACACAAAGACAGGTAGATACCTTGGTTCAAGCTGACAACAGTGGTCAAATATTTTTTCCTGGGGTGTGAGGGAGGAGGGAGGGGGCAGCGTTGTCAGAAAAGGATGCTAGGAATGGGAGGCTGCATGTTCGCGTCTACCGGAATAGGGAAGGGGAGGAGTGGAGGGGGGGATGGCTCATGGACAGCTGATTAGTCAAGTCAAGTCAAGTCAAGTCAAGTCAAAAACACTTTAATCATTCCTGAAGGGCAGTTACAATACTGCCAGGCATATTGATACAAATCATAATCAAACACTCGAAATAAATACATTTCACATTTGTTCAGACATTATATGATAACTTCAAATAAAAATGTCACAAACACTCGCACTCTACGCGCGCACGCTCGCACACACACGCAAACACACACCAATATTTAGATACAATGTTCTTAAGAAAAACGAAAAAAACCATTGACTAGAAAAGACATATGATCACCATTATTTACACATTGTACGCGCGCGTTCACACACGCACGTGTACATGCATGCACACACACACACACACACACACACACACACACACACACACACACACACACACACACACACACACACACACACACACACACACGCTCTTCCCCCTCCCCACACCATCCACACCCACTCACCCCCCCCACACACATCACACACACTACACACACACACACACACACACGGTCCCTCCCCCCCTCTACACATACCATCCCCCCCCCCACACACGAGCACACACAAACACACACACACTCGCCACCACCCCCCCCCACACCCACACACACACACACACACACACACACACACACACACACACACACACACACACACACACACACACACACAGGCTCACCAATAAATGCAATGTTTTAAAACCATCGGTAGAAAGACATGAATTTACAAGCAATTCAATTTAAATTCAAAAAATTAATAAAGCCGAAAACAAGACAACTTATTTTATGGGTACATAAGCATGTATGTGCACACCTGTATGCACTGGCTACATACATGTCAGTGGCAGTCAGATAAATAATTCAAAGAAGTTAACACACACACACACACACACACACACACACACACACACACACACACACACACACACACAGACAACACACACACAAGAGCAAAAATCAAACAAACAAACAAAACAAAAACAAACAACTCAGTCAGCGTTATTATGAGTTTAGAACTCGGATAGCTACTGGCACAAAGGAATTCCTTTTTCTGTTTGTTTTGCTGTTGTGGCATTGAAAACGATGTCCTGAAGGCAACAATTGAAATTCTGAAAACAGAGCGTGGGAGGAATCGGCCAAAATGGCTGTTGCTTTGCGTACAAGCTGCTGATTACAAAACAACTTGAGATCTCTTTGTTCTTCTCCGATATTTTTAGAGCAGATTCTCACAATTCTCTGAAGACCATTCTTGTTCGTAATGCTAAGGTTATTGTACCAGCAAATGAAAGCAAACTTAAAACGCTGTCTATGTAGGACTTGTAGAACAAAGAAAGAATCTTTTTATCGACAAAAAATGAGTTAAGCTTCCTCAGAAAATACACACATTATTGCCCCTTTTGACAATGGCGTCAGTGTTAGCATTACTTGAACATGCTGTCACTGGTTCTTGTTGTCTGTCAGTTTCACTCGTAGAACCCCATTTCTCCTGCATTATATCATGTTCATCATCTTTTCTCATAGTCCAGGCTTTACATCTCTATTTTTCTTTAGAGGATAATGGAATAAGCACTCGTATGCTTTTTTTTGCTTTTTTTTTTTTACATCCAGTGCCCATGTGTATGCAGTTTTGTAAAGTTTATCAGTTCCCACCGGCACACAATGGCCTACTCTTCCAAAAAGCGGTAATGGTTTTAACGTGTTTGCAAGATGTTCTGCGTGCGTTCACACTCGGGACCTTGGCTTATAGTATCATCTGAAGGACTTTAGGGGTGAATGGAGTTAGCACTCATGTTTTCTACAGAGGAGAACTCCTCTTGAATGAGATTCGAACCTGGGTCAGTATGTGTGTGAATAAATGCAAAACACACCAGATGTTAGGTGCTGTTCACATTTCTGTTCTAGTGAGTTTTTGTGTGCAATACTTAGACACTGGGATGGGCACAGGATGTCCATTCTGCAGTCATACTTTGTTATATAGAATTTTTGTACTTCAACATGTTTATCCTTTTTTATGTGTGCAATCTAAGGATGATAAATTAAGTGGAATGGCTGGCGTCCTCAGCACAGTCTGGTTTATTTGCCTTAACTCACTTGGAACGGCCAGTTCTCTCCCTTGCTTTTCGCCATGGGCGGCCCATTTGTAATGGCTCGTAAAAAAATCATAAAAATATAAAACACAGAAAGAAAATAAAATGTTCTGAAATTATGAATAATATGCTAGGCTGGTACATATCAAAAGATTTTTGCTCTCACTTTAAAATTTCAGCTGTTATAAACATGAAGAAAATACTCCGCATTGTGTACTCCGTGTCACCACTCTGTGTCCCCTACTCTCCGCAACCGCAAACAAAGAGTTCAGAACACACGGAAATACCTGACAACACTCTGCATTTGACCTTGGATAGGCTCACGAAGCTATGTTAAGCTGCACTAGTCCTAGTATCGATGCGGCGGCCAGTGAAAAATCTGCAAACAGCAAATCCGCTATAGCAGACAGCCGTCCTCTGAGAGTTAAGGAATGAAATGATTTAGGTAATGTCATTTAAGTTTTTTAAAATGGTGTTAGATACTTGAAAGTATTAGGAAGTGTTGGTTTTGAACCTGAAGTTGACAGTTACTGGAGCCATTGAGACTGAATGAGGTGACATCCCTGATATGGCTTTTGTGGTCGGTAGGGCTATAAACAATATGGCATAGTATGGTGTGTGTTTATTTGTGAAAAGGGGAGTTTTTTTTTCTTCTTTTCGTAAAAAATGTAACATATTGTCATCGGTACCCTTTGATGGCCTTTGATATGGGCAGCAATGCCATGAGTTTTTCTATGGGCAGCAATGCCATGAGTTTTTATATGGGCAGCAATGCCATGAGTTTTTCTATGGGCAGCAGTGCCATGAGATTTTTATATGGGCAGCAGCAATGCCATGAGTTTTTCTATGGGCAGCAGCAATGCCATGAGTTTTTATATGGGCTGCAGTGCCATGAGTTTTTCTATGGGCAGCAGCAATGCCATGAGTTTTTCTATGGGCAGCAATGCCATGAGTTTTTATATGGGCAGCAATGCCATGAGTTTTTCTATGGGCAGCAGTGCCATGAGATTTTATATGGGCAGCAGCAATGCCATGAGTTTTTCTATGGGCAGCAGCAATGCCATGAGTTTTTATATGGGCTGCAGTGCCATGAGTTTTTTGGGCAGCAGCAATGCCATGAGTTTTTATATGGGCAGCAGCAATGCCATGAGTTTTTATATGGGCAGCAGTGCCATGAGTTTTTTATATGGGCAGCAGCAATGCCATGAGTTTTTCTATGGGCAGCAGCAATGCCATGAGTTTTTTATATGAGCAGCAGCAACGCCATGAGTTTTTATATGGGCAGCAGCAATGCCATGGGTTTTTATATGGGCAGCAGCAATGCCATGAGTTTTTTATATGGGCAGCAATGCCATGCGTTTTTATATGGGCAGCAGTGCCATGAGTTTTTATATGGGCAGCAGTGCCATGAGTTTTTATATGGGCGGCAATGCCATGAGTTTTTATACGGGCGGTAGTGCCATGAGTTTTTATATGGGCGGTAGTGCCATGAGTTTTTCTTGGTGGCAAACCTGTCTGCTGATCTTCTATTAGTAGGAAGATTATTTTACACCAACTTGTGCATCTGATGAAAAATGTTGTAGAACAATTGTGCCATAGCATTTACTTTTTTGTGCTTTTTTTGGTTAGGAGATGAATTGGGCTTTAACACTATCCCTATGTTAAGGGAGAGAACCCCTCTTTCCCTTCTTTTTGGTTCATTTTTCTTTTATTCTTTTATATCGAGGATAAGGGAATAAGCACTTATGTGCTTTTTTACATCCAATCCTCATGTGTATGCAGTTTTGTAAATCTTGTCATCTGTTCCCACCGGCACAAAATGGCCTACTCTTACAAAAAGCGGAACAGGATTTAACATGTGTGCAAGATGTTCTGCGTGCATTCGTACACGGGGCCTTGGTTTATAGTCTCATCCGAAGGATGTACACGAGCACTGTGCTCATTTGTGTGCTTCTGTAACCCGGTAGTGGGTGATAACGTAGGGAAGGTTAGTAGCTGGCTGGTTGCCCTATAGTGGGTTACATGTGGCTGGTTACCATTTAGTGGGTTAACCTAAGGTTGGTTACTCTATTGTGGGTTACCCTATGGCTGGTTACCCTATGGCGGGTTACCCTATGGCTGGTTGCCCTATAGTGGGCTACCCTATGGCTGGTTACCCTATAGTGGGTTACCCTATGGCTGGTTACCCTATGGCTGGTTACCCTATAGTGGGTTACCCTATGGCTGATTACCCTATGGTTGGTTACCCTATTGTGGGTTACATGTGGCTGGTTGCCCTATAGTGGGTTACCCTATGGTTTGTTATCCTATGGTGGGTTACCCTATGGTTGGTTATCCTATAGTGGGTTACCCTATGGTTGGTTATCCTATAGTGGGTTACCCTATGGCGGGTTACCCTATAGTGGGTTACCCTATGGCGGGTTACCCTATAGTGGGTTACCCTATGCCTGGTTACCCTATAGTGGGTTTCCCTATGCCTGGTTACCCTATAGTGGGTTACCCTATGCCTGGTTACCCTATAGTGGGTTACCCTATGCCTGGTTACCCTATAGTGGGTTTCCCTATGCCTGGTTACCCTATAGTGGGTTTCCCTATGCCTGGTTACCCTATAGTGGGTTTCCCTATGCCTGGTTACCCTATAGTGGGTTTCCCTATGCCTGGTTACCCTATAGTGGGTTACCCTATGGTTGGTTATCCTATAGTTGGTTAATCTATGGTGGGTTACCCTATAGGGGTTTCCCTATGGTGGGTTACCCTATGGGGGGTTCCTATGGTGGGTTACCCTATGGGGGGTTCCTATGGTGGGTTACCCTATGGGGGGTTACCCTATGGTTGGCTACCATATAGTGGGTTAACCTAAGGTTGGCTACTCTATAGTGGGTTACCCTATGGGGGGTTACCCTATGGTTGGCTACCATATAGTCGGTTAACCTAAGGTTGGCTACTCCATAGTGGGTTACCCTATGGCTGGTTACCTATAGTGGGTTACCCTATGGCTGGTTACCTATAGTGGGTTACCCGTAGAGAAAAGGTTAAACAGATCAGGACCCGTTAGGGCCTTTGGTATGGACAAGAATGTTGTTAGCATTGCTGACAAATCATTTGACCGATCTGTAACTGTTTGTGTATTGAAGTTATTTCTGTTCATATTGGATATCTGGCTGTATTTTTGTCTAAGTATGAAATACCCCATGGTTTGTTGATGCTTTTTTTCCTCCTTCTCCTCTTTTTTTTTTGCTGCCTCATCTTCTGTGACGTCCCCGTCTGCTGTTCCCACGCTGCTCATTTCAATCTCCCCACCACAGCCATACCCAGATTCGTTGTGTCCCATCTTCAGGGTCGGGAGTCCACAGGGAGCCCATCAATATTAAGCCGCCGTAAGGCCACCAGCCAGAGGGGCCCTGCACTGCTGCTGGGTCACTTTGGTGGTTTTCAGCGGTGCCTGTTCTGAGCTAACATACGCAGGACATCACCTACATTGTATTGTAACTGATATAAGCTGTTTGACACCATATGATTTATAAAAAAATAAAAAAAAATTAAATGTGTGCATGCCCATATGTTTGTTATGTTATTCCACTCAGTGGTGATGGGTATTATCATATGGTATTGTTGCTTTAGTTGTTTTTTTCTTTTCTTCCTTCTAATATATAATCCGTGTGGATTGGTTTTTTGATGTTTTGGTTTGATTGTTTGTTTTTTGGTGTGTTTCTATGTGTTTTTTGTTTGTTTGTTTGTTTTTGTTTTTCTTTTGTTTGATTGTATGTTTGTTAGCGTATATGTTATTTCCTCTCAGTGATGATGGGTATTATTATAAGGTATTGTTGTGTTTGTTGTTTTTTTCCTTATCTTCTTTTAAAAATATAAAGTATGAATTGAAGTATAGAGATATTGTAATCTGACATAAATTGCTTATAGAATTGCTTATTTTACTTATTTATTTTTTAAATTTATTATTTTTTTGGTTGTATTTATTTATTTTATTTATTATTATTATTATTATTATTATTATTATTATTATTATTATTATTATTATTATTATTATTATAATTGAGTCTTAAATAATGTTTTTTGATTACATTGTAATTGATATAAGCTGTTTTGTGTGTGTGGGTTTTTTTGTTTGTTTTGTTTTGTTTTTGTTTTTTTGTTTTTTGACACTATATGATTTTTAAAAAGACTTTAAATGTGTGCATGTACCTACGAGTATAAGAGCTGAGTGGATGAGAGCAAACCGTGTGTGTGTGTGTGTGTGTGTGTGTGTGTGTGTGTGTGTGTGTGTGTGTGTGTGTGTGTGTGTAGGTGTACGGGTGTGTGTGTGTGTGGGTGTGGGTGTGTGGGTGTATGTGCATATGTGTGTATGGCTTTTGAGTAGATTTTTTAAATATTTATTTTTATTTTTATTTATTTATTTTTTTTCCTTCTATTTTAGTTGTTGTTATAGTAGTTGCTTGTATTATTTATAGGCATAATTTATTTTAAAGTTGTTGAATCATGTTAGCAAATTAATGTTGGTGAAATGTTTGTTGTTGTTGTTTTATTTGTTTGTTTGCTTTTTCCCCTTTTCTTTCTTTTGTTGGCTTTATTGTTTGCTAGGGATTTTCTGCTTTGTTTTTTGTTGGTTTTTTGTTTTGTTTTGGATTTGATTTTTGCTATTGTTTTCATTTTTTTTTCTTTTCTTTTCTTTAGATAGATGGCTTGATGGAAAAAAGCAGATCGCTGCTTACTCAATGTACCATCTGGAAATAAAAATTTGATTGATTGATTGATTGATTGATTGACCTACTAAGCCCCCTAATGATGACAGTATTAGCTCAGTTGCAGAACCAGATTGAGTGAGTCACGCACCCGAGGTGGCGACCACCATAACGTCCCTCCGACAACCTCCCCCCGTGAACCCCCAACCTCCAAGGCTTTGACACAAACTCACCCTAGGCATAGAAGTGTATGGGGAAACCGAATCTGCAGTGTTGGTTAGGTAATTTGAGCCACACTCTCAAATTCGCATCTGTTAAGTAGCTAAAGCTTGACTGTGAGGTCCCAGTCTTCCCACTAAGCCCACAGCTCACTCATTCTGGGAAGGAGCTGACCAGAGCCCGAAAAATCCCTATGACTTTTATGGGATTCGAACCCGTGACCTTCCAGTCAGAAATCCAAGGCGCTAACCACTGCAAATGTCATTAATTTGTTTTGTGTTGGTAGCAAATCTGTCAACTGATCTTTCACTGGCTGGGAGATCGTTGCAGATTTGGCACCAACATAATTATATACCTTACAAAAAGTTTATGTGAAAGGTTTATGCTATACCATTTACTTGTATTGTGTGTATACTATTTACTTGCATTGTGTGCATACCATTGACTTGTATTGTGTGTATACCTTTTACTTGTATTGTGGGTATATATACCATTGACTTGTATTGTGTTTATATGACATGGGAGGTAGATTTCAATGGAAATTAATCATCATCATCATGATAAATGCAAGCGTTCCCCTTCCCATGGTCCCACATCATCATCATCATCATCATCATCATCATCATCATCATCATCATCATCATCATCATCATCATTATTCCCTTGGTCACACCCATATCACCCTCATCATCATCATCATCATCATCACGGCAAGTGTGGTCTGCTTCATTTAGTCACACACCCCTATCATCATTATCATCATCATTGTACATGTAACCCATTTCCCTTGGTCACATTCCTGTCATCATCATCATCATCATCATCATCATCATCATCATCATCATCATCATCATCATCATCAACAACAGAAACCTACCTATCATCATCATCATCATCATCAT
>CM060332.1:47161616-47166616 GCA_030674155.1 Stramonita haemastoma | reverse complement strand
ACAACAACAACAACAACACACACACACACACACACCACACACACACACACACACACACTTCCCCCCCACACCCCCTCCCCCCAACCCCTACCCCCAACCCCTACCCTCCACCCCCACCCCATCCCCACCCCCACACACAGAGTCACCAGACCTGCAGTGCAATGGACAGTCCCAGCAGAACCAGCAGACCCACGTAGAAGTGACCTCGGCTGTTGACGGGGATCTCCACCAGAGCCTTCAGCTGGGAGGCGTTGGCCATCAGCAGGGCGAAGTCCAGGGCTCCCTGGGCCACTGTCTTCCTCGTGGCGTAGGCCTTGGAGGGTTTGAACTAGGAACAGAAGAACAGAGTGAATTAATGTATCGAGATACAGCAGTGGAGTGAGTGAGTGGGAATATACAATGGTATGAGCCCGGTGTTCTTCTGTTCATACAATATATACAATATACAGTGGTATGAGCCCCCTGAGCCACTGTCTTCCTCGTGGCGTAGGCCTTGGAGGGTTTGAACTGGAAACAGAAGAACATAGTGAACTGTATCGAGATGGGGACGGGATAGCCTAGTGGTCAGAACATTGCGCTCGCAATTTGACGACACGGGTTCGATTCCCGGTCGAGGAGATTTTTCTCCTGGAGTTAACATCAGTGCCGACTCCACTCTCCCCACAAGTACTTCGGATGAGACTTTAAACCGAGGCCCCGTGTGCGAACGCACGCAGAACATCTTGCGCACACGTTAAATCCTGTTTCGCTTTTGGTAAGAGTAGGCCATTGTGGGAACGGTGGGAACAGATGACATTTACAAAACTGTATACACACGGGGACTGGATGTAAAAAAGCACATGAGTGCTTATTCCATTATCCTCGATATAAAAGAATAAATAAATAAAATAAATAAATACAGCAGGAGTGAGTTGGAATATACAGTGGTATGAGCCCCCTGAGCCACTGTCTTCCTAGCTCGTGGCTGGGTTAGGCCTGGGGGGGTTTGAACTGGGAACAGAAGAACGTAGAGAGTGCATTTATTTATTTATTTACCTATAATTATTTTATTTATTTGTTTATCTTATTTATTTATTCTTTTATATCGAGGGGACGTACGGGATAGCTGAGTGGTCAGAGAACTCGCTTTCTCCCAGCTAATGTTCAACAGCGTCGAGCGTGGTTTACCAGTTGGATGGGTGACGGTTTTCCGCGCCTTGGTTTCAGTACAGTTCACCCAGCTGTAAATGGGTACCTGCCCTCTTTAGGATCAGGGAAGGTAAAGTAGAGAGGTAGAGGAGATGGGCGCTACCCTCAATATGCTGGCCCCTAGAGAAGCTGAGGTCTCTGATGCCTCGCTCCCCCTACGACCGGCTAGGTTATGGGACACCTTTAACCTTTACTTAGGGTGGTTGTAAGGTTTGTTGTGAGGTACGTTTTGGAGGAGATTTTTTTTGTTTCTTCTGTAAAGTAGTTCAAAGCTGTCAGAATATACATTGCTGTTGTTGTTGTCGTTGTTGTCCTTCCCCTCCTCCTCCTCACCATCCTCCTCATCCTCACCATCCTCCTCCTCCTCCTTCTTCTTCTTCCTCCTCCTCCTCCTCCTTCTTCTTCTTCTTCTTCTTGTTCTTCTTCTTCTTGTTGTTCTTGTTCTTGTTCTTGTTCTTCTTCTTCTTCTTCTTCTTCTTCTTCTTCTTCTTCTTCTTCTTCTTCTTCTTCTTCTTCTTCTTCTCCGAACGCCTAGATAGCAACTACTGTTGTTTGTCATATGAATGAAAAAATGTGTTGCGCTGCCGTTAAGCGCCTGACAAGTCAGGCCCAGCGCATCCGACTTCATTTTGCATGGGAGACAGTTGTTATCTTTTAAGTCGCTATGGGGATAAAGAGGCAGGAGAATGGACCAAGAAAGCAGAAAATAGACAAGAAAGAGCTGTCAGGAAGGAAACAGGAACTAGACAGAATCAAAGAGAGGGACAGAAAAGAGGAAATTCCTGGCCCAGGATTTTTTGAAGGTAGAGATAGTATTTATACCGACAGCCCCCCCCCCCCCCCCCCCCCATTCCCCCTCTACTCAACATTCCCATGGGCGAAGAATATCTGTTAATTCTGACGCATAAATGGAATCATCCTGAGCTGCTGTACAAAAACTTCTGCACTTTTTTGTTTTTCGTTCCTCGGTTTGGGCTCCAAGGTTCACCAATGGTGAGATTTTGTGTATGTGACCGTTTTTGACCACCATTAAGGTAGCTGCATTCCGACTTCGTGGATGATATCTTAACACACAGACACACGCAGAAACACAGACACATGTACACAGATGCGCAGACACACAGTCGCAGATACATACATACATACATACATACATACAGACAGACAGACAGACAGACAGACAGACAGACAGACACACACACACACACACACACACACACACACACACACACACACACACACACACACACACACACACACACACACACACACACACACATTCCTACGCAAAGACGGACATAAAATATTTAGCAGTTCACTTTCCATAATAAAATAAAGAAAACATTCATAATGATTGCTATTACAACAAAATCAAAAGATTCAAGAGACAAAGCACGGCTTTTTTAAAATTTAAAAAAATCTTTTAATTTGAGGATAATGGAATAAGCATTCACGTATTTTTTTTTTTTTTAAATCCCGTCCCCGTGCTTATGCACTTTTGTCAATTTTGTCATCCATTCCCACAGGCACAGGATGGCCTACTCTTCCAATTAGCGGAACAGGTTCTAACGTGTGCGTAAGATGTTCTGCATGCGTTCGCACACGGGGCCTCAGTTTATAGTCTCATCCGAAGGACTTTTGGGGAGAGTGGAGTCGGCACTGATGTTAACTCCAGAGGAAAACTCCTCTGTAAAGAAAGCAGAATCATCCACTACCAGTGTTTCAAAGCCAACATCAGAGAATCAGAGTACAAAATCTTTAAGCTGAAGTCCACTCAAAGTTGACCAGATAATTAAAAAAAAACGCCAGTCTCAGTTTCAGAGAGATCGGCAAAGAGCTTTGCTAGATTCTGTGAGTCAGGGAATGATAGATGTATAAAAATGGTAAGGTGTACCATAACCTGTATGGTTGTAGGGTAGTGAGGCATCAGAGACCTCAGCTTCTCTAGGGGGCCAGCATATTGAGGGCAGCGCCCTTCTCCTTTCCCTCGCTGCTTTACCTTCCCTGACCCTAAAGAGGGCAGGTACCCTGTACAGCTGGGTGAACTGCGGGACTGTACTGAAGCCAGAGCACGCGGAAATGGTCACCCATCTACTTGTTCACCACGCTCGATGCTGCTTAATCTTAGCTTGGGGAAAGCGAATGCTCTGACCCCTAAGCCACCCTGTCCTGGTAGATGTATAGAACCTTTGAAATAACCAACAGACTTTCTGCTGAGAGGATTTTTGCACCAAATCTCCCCTCCCACGATCCATAAACTCACAAATGCCAACAACAATGTTCCTAGGGCACATAACAAGCAACAAAAAAAGGTGCATCTTTTCAGACAAAGACCCAGAAACTTCCAACCGGACAAAACAGGGATCTAGGCTTACATTGTAATATGCAGAAGCTACAAAATGATCATCAGCCGCTTCGGTGTGAACCTCCATGCTCACTAAACGCACATATCTAGGGCCTACAAAATATTTCACACAGGCAAGGCAAGGCAAGGCAAGGCAAGGCAAATTCTTTTATTCGAGGATAATAGATAAGCACTTGTGTGCTTTTTTTTTACATCCAGTCCCCGCCCTTTTCAGGGATAACATCAAGGTAAAAAGATAACCTCAATTAAACAAGAACAATTATAATGATCCAAATACCGAGAGCAAGAAACCATACTAAGAATCAAACAACAGGTAAGAAATAAGACATAGATACAGTGATAAGGTAATGATATGAAAAGGCACTCATTCAGAAACGAAAATAAGAAGTAAGAATCAATGATGATTTTGATTTGAATAATTAAAAAAAAAAAGGCCAACCGGTCTAGGCCTCTACCGTAAAACTAAAAAAAAAGAAAAGGAAAGAAATAGGCATCTGGGAAAAAAAGAAACACATGTTTTTGAAAAAAAGAAACACATAAGTTTCTTTAAAAAAAGAAACATATGTTTCTGGGAAAAAAAAAAAGAAACATATGACGTAAACTCCCAACTCAACACGTTTATGTGACGTCAAACTCACACACCTGACGTCCTTACCACGCGTTCTTTTCTTTAACGAATCTACAATCAAGCTATATTTTGAGAACATATTCTTTTTCTGTGTCCAGTTTAAAATTCTATGTATGAAAAATATGGTATTGAAGTTTGGGGAAACGAATCTGTTCGTATGTTTCTGTGCAAACAAGAGCTAACTGACATAGTTAGGGTTAATTCTTAGTCTCCTGAAAATAATTTATTGTAGTCCCTCTTCAACCCCCCCCCCCCCCCCCCAATCCTTTTTTGGTTTTGCAATCCACCTCTCTCTCTCTCTCTCTCTCTCTCTCTCTCTCTCTCTCTCTCTCTCTCTCTCTCTCTCTCTCTCTCTCTCTCCTAATATCACTAAATGTGATCAGATTGTATACATATGACAACAACAACAACAAACACACATGCACACGCACACACGCACACACACGCACGCACTCACAGACACACACACAGACAGACAGACAGACAGACACACACACATACATACCCCCCCCCCCCCACCCCCGAGTGCGCATAGGCCTACACACTCATACACACCCTCTTCCACCCCCACCACCCCTACACACACCCCCTCTCTTTTCCTAGCTTTATCAGCCCATTCCTTTGAATACAATCCTGTATTTGTAGGGGGCGGGATAGCTCAGTGGTCAGAGCGCTCGCTTTCCCTAAGTCATCTTAAGCAGCATCGAGCGTGCTTACCAGATGGATGGGTGACCGTTTGCGCGCCTTGTAGTCCATTGGCTGCAGCACAGTCCCCCCAGTTCACCCAGCTGTAAATGGCTACCTGCCCTCTTTAGGGTC
>CM060332.1:47149116-47154116 GCA_030674155.1 Stramonita haemastoma | reverse complement strand
ATGAAACTGGAAAAAACTGTGCATGATCAAAGTCAGACAATTGTTGATCTCGGAAATAGATCTAGGATGTCTACTAGTACTACTATGAAGAATGTTGAGACACAGACAGACAGTGTTACTGTTAGTATTCCTGATCGTACTTTTGCTGAGGTTACAAAATCTAAAACAGCAAGTCAGGCAAGAAGTCGTATGTCTGCTTCAGCAAATGTTGATGTGTCAAGATCAGACACTAGCTTGGTTGTTAATACCAAAAAAGAAAGGAAAGGCAAGAAAACAGAACCACCTAAGACCAGTGACAAGAAAAACACACATGACGTAAAACAAAAGTCAACCCCCAAAAAGACTGCAGATCTAGACTGGACAAGCCATAGAGATCTACCAAATGTAGTTATTCTGCATGATTCTGTCATGAACAAGGTTTATGACAAAAGACTGGGCAGATCCTATGGTTTTGATGCTAGATCTCATCGCACCTTCAAAACAGAAAATATTAGTCAAGTCCTGGATAAAGCACTTTCTGATGCTGACAGGCCATTGGACGCAGTGGTATTTCACTGTGGAATCAATGATCTGAAGAAGACGGAGGCAGCAGATGCTAGTCAACATTTCACAAAAACCATCAAGAATTTTGCCACAAAACATCCCACCATAAAGATCGTGGTGAGCAAAGTTGCACCAGTGAAAGATTGTGAACTAAACATCAAAAGAGACGTTTTTAATGCACTGACGTCTTCAGATCTGTTTGGTATTGACAATATCTCTTTCATCAGCCACTCTAACCTGGACTCCAGCTACAGATCTTTAGGAGATGGGCTTCATCCTACACAGAGAGGGGCCAGCGTTTTGGCGAGGAACCTCGGGAGGCACTTGAGGGGACTGTTTTGGAAAACACCCAAGAAGACAACCAGACGTCCCCCACTACATCTACCCCAGTTCTACCCGATGCCACAACCTCCTCCCTTGGCTGGTGACCATATGAGATCCTGGCAAAACAGATACAGTGTTTTGGGTGACTGGTTTTAAACCAATGCCACATGTGTTTTGTAATAACTTAGCAACTTGGCTATGACAGTTAGTCTACAAGTTATAATCTTATTATCGCCATTTGTCATTAGATCTATTTAAATCTATAATTCAAGATTTAAATAGAGTTTTGTTATCACGTTCATTGATATCACAAAGCATTCTTTTTCCTTAAGAGAAGTATCGTCATCTTTTTAAACATTATTATTATTGTTATTGGGTTGCCGTTGTTTCTTATAATTGTTGTGTGTGTCTTTTCTCCCTAGTTGACGTTTTTTAGTTTGTTTGTGTGTTCTTTATCTAGAAATATTGTTCTAGCTGCTGTGGGAACAGTAGATTCCATTGAGTGTTAGTTATGTGCAGAACACAACTTGTAAAACTAATGCAATGGAACTGTAGATCTATCAACACAAATTACTCATATCTCTTGCAACATCTGGTTTCTGAGAACTATAAAATACTTATTTTTCAGTCCCTGAATGTAAACGCTAACAATCTACCTAAGCTGCCTACATTTTTCTAACCCCCCCCCCCCCCCATTCATGGAAAGGCTAGCACTGATGGTAAAATAAAAACAGCTATCTATGTTCATGAAACCATGGCATATAGTCTATGTCCCTCTCCTGTTCCAGACAATGCGCATCATATTCATTCATGCGCAGCTCGTGTAAAAATAAACGATGATCAGATCGTTAATATTGTTTCTGTTTACCTGCCAAAAGGTCCACAGGAAGATAATACAGACTGGATGAGAACTCTACAAATATCAAAAGAAAAATGGATAATAGCTGGTGATTTTAACGCTCACTCTCCTTTCTGGGAAAAAGATAATGTCTCTATTGTTACCAGTAAGAGACTTTTAGAGAATATTGTTGATTCTTCTTTATACCTCCTTAATGATGGAAGCATTACCAGGATTCCAGATGTTGCAAGTCAAAGAGCCACTGCCATAGACCTCTCCCTCATTTCTCCTATTTTAGCCCCACACTGCTCATGGGAAACTTACAGTGACTGTCTAGGAAGTGACCATTTGCCAATCATCATAACACTATATGGAAAATCAGCACATAATGAAAAAGTCAAAGATATGATTTCAAAATATAGGTACAATAAAGCAAATTGGGATCTGTTTCAATCTTTCCTTAAAGTATATGATACTAGTTGTATAGAAAGTGATGACATAGAGGTGTTTTATGATAGATTTACAAAAACAGTTTTTAAAAGCAGCAGATTTTTCCATTCCCAGATGTTCATCTGTAAAATCTGATAAACGTGCAGGGAACATATGGTGGAATGAAACGTGTGAAAATGCTGTTAATAAGAAAAAAATAGCATTCAAAACGTATTTACGAAATAAATCACCGGTTAATCATAGCTTGCTAAAACTAGCAAATAAAACATGTGGCAAAATTATTGAACAAGCAAAACGTGAATTCTGGTCAAAGTTTTGTACACAGAAAATTTGTACTCATAAGGATATGTAAAAAGTTTGGAAAAAATTTAGTGAAATGAAACACGGTATAAATCAGCCATCTTGTCCAATTGCAATTAAAGATAAAGAGTTCCCCTCAAATTCTGACAAGGCTGAAGCTTTCATTGATATGTTTGCTAATACAATGAGTAATACATGTCTTTCACATTCAGAAGTTACCTTTAGAAATGAAGAAACAAAAAAAGATGTTTATAACGATCCTTTTCCAGATAATACATTATTTATAAATACTCCAATAACTTTACAAGAAGTTACAGATGTTATTCAATCTCTTAGTAATAAGAAAACATCAGTAGGAACAGATGCTATTTCAAATCAAATGTTGAAACATTTACCAGACAATTGGGTTCTTTTACTACACAAATTATTTCAGCAGTGCTGGGTAGAAGGTAAGCTACCTTTGATTTGGAAGCAGTCTATCATTATTCCTCTACTAAAACAAGGAAAATTAAAAAGTGATACAAACAGTTATAGACCCATTGCGCTTACATCACACATAGGAAAACTTATGGAAAAAAGTCGTTTTAAATAGGCTAGTGTATTATTGTGATAAAAATAAAATTGTCCCAGTAAATCAAGCAGGATTTCGAAAAGGGAGATCAACTATAGACCATTTAGTTAAATTGACTACTCAAATAAAACATCAATTTGCACGAAGACAGAACATTCTTGCCACTTTCTTTCATATAAATAAAGCTTACGACCAAGTTTGGCATGCTAGATTGTTATATAAATTAAAACGTATTGGATTATCAGGTTCTATCTATTCCTATTTCCGAAATTTTCTCACAGGAAGAAGCATTCAGGCAAAGGTTGGTAATAATTATTCTACACTTAGGTTTCCACAAATGGGTATACCACAGGGTTCAGTGGTTGCGCCCTATTTATTCAATATTCTACTTTATGACCTCCCTGAGTCTGTATCTGATAATGTTGTTCTTGTTCAATATGCTGATGACCTTTGTATGTGGAAAAGGGTAGCAATGAAAAAGGTAACACCTAAAAGACATTTGAACTATGTTAGAAAGTTATATCAACTTGAGCTGGATAAAATTTATAAGTATATGGTAGAAAATGGGTTAAGTCTTTCCACAGAAAAGACACAAGTTGTGCTTTTTAATAATGGTGCCGATCCTCCTAAACTTCCTGTTTTCAAGATTGGTGAAAAAAGCTCTGGATTATAAGCCTATGGTAAAATTTCTAGGTATCATACTTACTTCAAAATTAACATGGCATTGTCATATCGAATATGCTTTGAACAAAGCCAGAAAAAGTCTAAATATACTAAAGGCAATCAGTAAGCAAATATGGGCACAGGATTTGGTTGTACTAAAACATTTATCATTATCACTGGTTCGTTCTAAACTAACATATGGCTAAGAATTATTCTTCAGTGCCCCCAGATATCTTTTGAACAAACTTCAAAGTCTAGATTGTAAAGCTTTCCGGACCGCTTTAGGAGTTCCGTTTCATGCATCTTCTCTAGGAACTTACAGAGAAATAGGAGTATTACCCTTAGATGATTATCGTAATTTAGCCGTTTCGAAGTATATCCTAAGAAGTTCAACAGTTGAAAACAATATTACATCGGAAATTTCTATTAGATCTGACTTAGACTTTCCAAACAGAGCTAAAAATATATCTTCTCTTGCTTCAATTGGCACATATACTTCCAATCTTCTTAAAGAGGCAACTATTAATCCTAAAGATTGGCAAAAATCCACCGCTATTTTAACACCTGTTCCAAAATGGGAACTTCAGAAAGCATACTTTGATATCAACCATCTCTCATTAAAAAAAGAAGAAAATGCGATTATTCTTTGCTCTTACACAAATGCACACTTAGAAGATACATACCCTTCTCATCTTAAGATATTTACTGATGGGTCCCTTCTTGAAAATAAGGAAGCGGGGGCAGCATTTATCATTCCAGCTCTGAAAGTTGAAAAGTCCTATCATATTGGCAAAAATCATTCCATCTTTACTGCTGAACTTACCGCTATTTTGATGGCTTTGTACTTTCTGCTTGATTTTCCAAATACTGTTTTGCAGATTTTGTTTTGCGTTGATTCTAAATCTGCATTACAGTGTCTTAATAACTCTACATCGATGGTTAGGCAGAATCTTATTACTGAAATTAATTTTTTGATACATTTTCTCATTCTGAGGGGTTCGAATGTCACTTTCTGCTGGGTTCCATCTCACTGTGGTCTTTATTTCAATGAAAAGGTTGACAAAGCAGCCAAAAAGGCAGCAAAACATTCTAGCTGTTCAAATGTTTTAGACATTCCTCTTTCTCTTCCTGAAGGTTATGCTTTGCTTCAAAATGTTTGCTGGAAACATGTAAAAAAGAAACATGAAGAGGCTGGCTATTCCCAGCATACTTGTTCAGTCCTTGATATTGAGAACATCCTTTGTACTCAGTACGGCTTTCAAAAATCCAGTACTAGAAATATTGTTTCTCTAATCCACAGATTGAAATTAA
>CM060332.1:47134116-47139116 GCA_030674155.1 Stramonita haemastoma | reverse complement strand
TCAGATAGTCTAGAACTACTTGCTTCTTATCTTAAAAACAGACAACAGTGTGTCTCAACAACTACATCCACATCCAATCTAAAACCCATTCATTATGGAGTACCACAGGGATCTATACTAGGACCTATTCTCTTTTCCTTATACATAAATGACCTTCCTCTACTTATCAAATCTAAATGTGAACTATTTGCTGATGATACAACCATACATACAAGCCATAACGACATTGACTCTCTTGCAACCATATTACAACAAAGCTGCAATGATCTTGTCAAATGGACAGAACTGAACCATATGTCTATTCACCCCCAAAAAACAAAATGCATGCTTATCACCACCAGACAAAAGCGACAAAATTTACCTCATAAACAGTTTCCAATCCATATAAGAAAGGAAGCAATTGAACAAACCTCTCATCACAAAGTTCTAGGAGTAACAATCGATGAAAATCTCAGCTGGTTCTACCACATATCTCATCTATGCAAATATTTGTCCCAAAGAGTATACCAGTTGACTAAAATTAAACATTTCCTTGACCACAATTCAAGGAAATTATTCTTCCAAGCTTACATACAATCCTCAATAGACTATGCCTCAACCCTATGGGATTCTGCCAGTGCAAACACTATGAAACCGTTACTAAGTCTGTATAAACGTGCTCTCAAACTTATCCTCCTGAAGAAAACAACTTTATTTGAAGTGGATTATACCCAGTTAAATATTCTCCCCCTACAACAAAGACTAAAATATAACAAAGACATTTTTATGTTTAAGATAATGGCAGGAGCTGTCCCCACATCCTTAAGAGATAAGTTCGCAATGAATCATTTCAGAAATATTGAAAAGCCAAGTGTCCCAATCCCAAGAATAGACTTGTTTAAATCTAGTTTACTATACTCAGGCCCTGTGCTGTGGAACTCCCTTCCCGATTCAATTAAAGAGCATCAATCATTGACAACCTTCAAAATTCACCTTCTAATCCACTTGATGCACCAAAAATAATAAACCAATTATATCCCCTTCTCCTTCTCCCCCCTTCTCCTCCTCCCTCCCTCTGTGTGTGTGTGTGTGTGTGTGTGTGTGTGTGTGTGTGTGTGTGTGTGTGTGTGTGTGTGTGTGTGTGTGTGTGAGAGAGAGAGAGAGAGAGAGAGAGAGAGAGAGAGAGAGAGAGGAGAGAGAGAGAGAGAGAGAGAGAGTGTGTGTGTGTGTGTGTGTGAGAGTGTGTGTGTGTGTGTGTGTGGTTGTGTGTGTGTGTGTGTGTGTGTGTGTGTGTGTGTGTGTGTGTGAGTTGGGTGTTTTGTTGTTGTTGTCTTCTCCCCTTTAATCAAAACTTATGTTTTATGAGACTATTTTGATGCTAGATGGTGGTGGATTGATGTTTTCAGTCATTAGCCTCATCATATTCTCTGTTTGCTCTTTAATTATTGCGCCCTTTTGTGTGTGTGTGTGTGTGTGTGTGTGTGTGTGTGTGTGTGTGTGTGTGTGGTGTGTGTGTGTGTGTGTGTGTGTGTGTGTGTGTGTGTATGTGTGTGTGTATGTGTGTGTGTGTGTGTGTGTGTGTGTATGTGTGTGTGAGTGTGTGTGTGTGAGTTGGGTTTGTTGTTGTTGTTCTTTCCCCCCTTTTATCAAACTTATGCTGTATGGGACTATTTTGATGACAGATGGTGGTGGATTGATGTTTTCAGTCATTCAACCTCATCATGTTCTCATGTTTGCTCTTTAATCATTGCGCCTTTGTGTGTGTGTGTGTGTGTGTGTGTGTGTGTGTGTGTGTGTGTGTGTGTGTGTGTGTGTGTGTGTTGTGTGTGTGTTTTGTTTTTGTTTGTTTATTTGTTTTGTTTTTTTGTTTGTTTGTTTTGTTTTTGTTTTATCATCCAAATCAAAATAATCATTGATTCTTACTCCATATTTTGCTTCTGAATGAGTGCCTTTTTATAACATTACCTTAATATTGTATCTCTGTCGTATTCCTTACCTGTTGTTGTTGTTCTTTCTCCCCTTTATCAAAATCTTGTTTTATGGGACTTATTTGATGTTAGATGGTGGTAGATTGATGCTTTCAGTCATTTAACCTCATCATATTTTCATGTTTACTCTTAATTATTGCGCATTTTCTTTGTTTTGTTTTGTTTTTGTTTTTTCTTTGTTTTTCTTGCTTTCTTTATTCAACTCAAAATCATCATTGATTCTTACTTCTCATTTTCGTTTCTGAATCAGTGACTTTATAACATTACTTTAATATTGTATCTCTGTGTTAATTCTTGCCTGTTGTTTGATACTTGGTATGGTTCCTTATTTTTGGTATTTGGATCGTTATAATTGTTGATTTTATTTATATTTTTATTGGCAGTATCTCCCCCCCCCCCCCCTCCAATAAGGATATTAGTTTAAAAAAAATTTCCCCCTTTTATCCAAATGTATGATTTATGTCACATGTATAATTTTTGACAGATGGTGGTGGATTGATGTTTTCAGTTGTTTATTCTCTTCTCTTGTTTGCTCTTTACCTATTAACACTTTTCTATTCTTTCATTATCAAAATCTTATTGTGACTTCTGATTTTTGTCTTCTGATCGAGTGCATTTTTATTACCTTATCATATATAGTGTCCTTATTCTTGTATGTTGTCTGGTTTGCATAAAGCTTTATTGTTTAGTATTTTTTCAACTTGATGTATCCCTGAAAAGGGCGGGGACTGGATGTAAAAAAGCACACAAGTGCTTATCTATTATCCTCGAATAAAATATTTTGCCTTGCCTTGCCTTGCCTTGCCTTGTCTCTCCTCTCTCTCTCTCTCTCTCTCTCTCTCTCTCTCTCTCTCTCTCTCTCTCTCTCTCTCTCTCTCTCTCTCTCTCTCTCTCTCTCTCTCTCTCTCTCTCTCTCTCCTCTCTCTCTCTCTCTCTCTCTCTCCATCCCCTCTTCCACAGACACATACATCATGCAACAGCAAACTATTTCCAGTCACAGTAAATCACATATGAAACATGTGTAGGGAATGCAGAAAGTGCTGATGCACTAATCATCACTAATCTAATCATGGCTAATTGACTGTCTGTCTGTCTGACTGTCTATCTGTCTGCCTGTCTGTCTGCCTCTTGTTCTCTCACATATAAACGTGCCAACGCGCAAGCATAATCACCCCCCCCCAGAATGTGTGTGTGTGTGTGTGTGTGTGTGTGTGTGTGTGTGTGTGTGTGTGTGTGTGTGTGTGTGATTATTAGTATTTATTATTTACTCTTTTAGATAGAGGATAATGGAATAAGCACTCATGAGATTTTTTTTGCATCCAGTCTCCGTGTGTATGCAGTTTTGTAAATTGTGTCATCTGTTCCCATCGGCACACAATGGCCTACTCTTCCGAAAAGAGTAACGGGTTTTAACGTGTACGCAAGATGTTCTGCGTGAGTTCGCACACTGGACCTCGGTTTAGAGTCTCATCCGAAGGACTTTTAGGGGGAATGTGTATGTGTGTGTGCGTGCATGATTGCGTACGTGTGTGTGTACGCATGCATCTACACGCTCACGCGTGCATGTGTGTATGCGTTTACAGATAATATATGTGTATATATTATACCACTTTATATAACAGCAGATTCCTCTGCATGAAATTCGGGCTGCTCTCCCCAGAGAGAACGTGTCGCCACAAGTGCAGCGCCTACCCATTATTTTTTTTTCTTTTTCCTGTCTGCAACTGTATTTGTTTCCCTATCAGAGTGGCTTTTTTTCTACAGGATTTTTCCAGGGACAACTCTCTTGTTGCCGTGGCTTCTTTTACGTGCGCCAAATAAAGATGTGTATTACACAGGACCTCGGTTTATCGTCTCATCCGAAAGACTAGCGCCCAGACCACCACTCATGGTCTAATAGATGGGGGGAAAAGTTTTGGGTCCACACAGGATTCGAATCCCCGCACACTCCGATCCGGATTTTTCGCTTTCTAGGCAGGCGTGTTACCAACTAGACCACAGATCCATCCATCCATAGATAAGCGAGCTTTGTTGTGTGTGCTGACGCTTAGAAACCAGGGACACACACACGCGAAGCTTTCTTTCCCTTACTTACCATAGTGTGTTGTCATACACAGACCTAGCTCCAAATCTCATCTCCCTTTCCAATCTGTCCCCACCAAAGACGTCCTATGTATATTTATAACTTAATAATCTCGATCGCCCCTCAACCCCCCCTCCTCCTCCTTCCCTATGTCCCTAACCCCCCCCCCCCCTCCCTCCTTTCTCAGTCCCAGGAATCTTTCTGTGAACACCCCCCCCCCACCCACCCCCTTTGTGTCTTACTTTTATCATTCTCTCCGTCCCTCCTTCACCCCTTTTTCCTGATCTCTCTACCTTACCTCTCTTGGTATGCAAAAAAAAAATCTGAGCTTTGGAGACAGAGAACTGGAAAACGCTTGTTGTTATTGCTGTTGTTGTTGCTGTTGTTGTTGCTGCTGCTGTTGTTGCTGTTGTTATTGTCTCTGTAGTTTTTGTTGTTGCTGTTGTTGCTTTTGCTGTTGTTATTGTTGCTGTTATTGTTGTTGTTGTTGTTGATGTTGTTGCTGTAGTTGTTGCTATTGTTGTTGCTGTTGCTGTTGTTGCTGCTTCTGTTGTTATTGTTGCTGTTAATGTTGTTGCTGTTCTTATTGTTGCTGCTGCTGTTGTTGCTGTTATTGTTGCTGTTGTTATTGTTGCTGTTGATGTTTTTGTTCTTATTGTTGCTTCTGTTGCTGCTGCTGCTGTTGTTGTTGCTGCTGTTATTGTTGCAGTTGCTGCTGTTGTTATTGTTGCTGTTGTTGTTCTAGTCATTGTTTTTGTAAATGTTGTTGCTGTTGTTGGTGCTCTTGTTATTGTTACTGTTGTTGTTGTTGCTCTTGTTGTTGTTATTGTCGCTGTTGCTGTTTTTGTTGCTGCTATTACTGTTGTTTGTTGTTTTTGTTGATATTATATCAAGTCCTAGAGAAATAACTTTTTGGGGAGCTGGTCAAGTCAAGTCAAGTCAAAGTCAAG
>CM060332.1:47102433-47111516 GCA_030674155.1 Stramonita haemastoma | reverse complement strand
CCGCCAATGATATTGTCATCATCACTATTCCCCCGTGTGCGAACGCGTGCGGAACATCTTGCGCGCGCACACATTAGAAACCTGTTCCGCCTTTCGGGAGAGTAGGCCACTGGCATCCCTGCAGTGGAGACTACCTACCCAAGCTGGCTTGGCGAATGCTGTCTGGCTGGTGACTGGATAACCTTATCGGCTAACTGACGGACGTTGACGGACAACAAAGTGACTCTGTTTAGTAACACAGTGACAGTCTCTGTGACACTGTGAGTAACACAGTGACTGACTCAGTGACTCTGTGAGTAACACGGTGGCTGACATTGTGAGTCTATGACTCTGTGAGTAACACACTGACGGACTCTGTGACTCTGTGTGTAACACAGTGACGGACTCTTGTGACTGTGTGAGCAACAAAGTGACTGTGACTCTGTTTAGTAACACGGTGACTGACTCTTGTGACTCTGTTTAGTAACACAGTGACTGACTTTGTGATTGACTCTGTAACTCTTTAATATTAACATGGTGACTAATTCAGTGGCTGATTCAGTGACTCTGTGAGTAACATGGTGACTTGACTCAGTAACTGACGACTCAGTGCCTGTTGACTGCCTGATTGGCTTTTACTGGCTGATCGACTGACTGACCAGCTGACTGACTGACTGATGCACTGACTAGCTAACTGATCAACCAACCAACCAACCAACCAACCAACCAACCAACCAACCAACCAACCAAGTGACTGACTGAATGCTTGACTTGACTAGCTCCTTGTTTCAAAAGGCACCTCCCCCCCCCCACACACACACCGCACGCACGCGCGCGCACACACACACACACACACACACACACACACACACACACACACACTCAAACACTCCCCCCCCCCAACACACACACACACACACACACACACACACACACACACACACACACACACACACACACACAACACCTCTATAACATGAATTTGATGTTCAGGTGGTACGGGTGATACGGAAGCTTGAGCACAGCAAGAAACGCTTGAGGACACTGGTGGAAAAACTACAGACCGTGTGTAACGACACTGACCCCTCCCTGTTGGAAGGAGTGACCTCCCCTGTCATGGGCCCGGCTGTAGACTTTGCTAACCTTCGATCTCTGTCTCTGGAACAGGTAAGAGGGATGCGGGTGGGGGATCGGGAGGGGTGGTTGGGTGGGTTAAGACAGTGGGGGTGGTGGTTTTGGAAGTGAAGTGGGTGGGTGGTGTTTTGTTGTTTGGTTGGGGTTTTTTTGTGTGTTTTTTTTTGTTTGGTTTAAAGCTTCGAGGTTCACTAATGGTGAGGTGTTTAAGTGTTGCGACCGTTTTTTTTGGTTTGTTTTTTTGCCCACCATGAAGGTAGCTGCATTCTGACTTTAGTGATGATGGCTAAATGCAATATCAGTGTGCATGTGCTTTTTTCTGTTAAATTTTTGTCATCTGTTCCTACCGGTACACAGTGGCCTAATATTTAAAAAAATGGGGGACGGAATAGCATGGTGGTTAGAGTGATGCACTCATGATCTGCTGATCCGGGTTCGAATATCGTTCAAGAGGATTTTTCCTCTGGAGTCAACATCACTGCCGACTCCACTCCCCCGAAAGTCCTTCGGATGAGATTATAAACCGTAGTCCCGTGTGCAAACGCACGCAGAAGATCTTGTGCATATGTTGAAACCCGTTTCACTTTTCGGAAAAGTAGACCACTGTATCTCTTTGTCTCTATATTGTCTCTTTGTCTCTATCTCTCTCTGTTTCTCTGTCTCTGTCTCTATCTTTTTGTGCCTATAATTATTATTAAGCAGCATGCTGTTTTTCTGTCTCTGTCTGTTTGTCTGCCCGCCTGTCTGTCTGTTTGTCTTCCTCCCCCCCTCTCTGTTCTTATAATTAACCAACATGCTCTCTTTCTGTCTTTGTTTTTCTCTCTTTCTGTCTCTCTTTCTCTCTATGTCTCTGTTTCTGTCTCTCTCTCTCCCTTTCTCTCTCTCTCTGTGTCTCTCTCCCTCTCTCTGTCTCTCTCTCTGTCTCTGTCCTTCTCTCTGTCCCTCTCTGTCTCTGTCTCCCTCTCTGTTTTAGTAGTTAACCAACATACTGACTTTCTGTCTCTGTCTATCTGTCTGTCTGTCTCTGTCTCTGTGTCTGTCTCTGTCTCTCTCTCCCCTATGTCTGTCTCCCTCTCTCTCTTTCCCTCCCTCCCTCCCTCCCTCTCTCCCCCCTCCATCCCTTCCCACCCCCTTCTCTCTGTGATCTAATAATTAACCACCATGTTGACTTTCTTTCCATCCAGCTTCTTCTAGAGGCCCTAAGATCTGAAGACGAGTCACGGTCGTTACAAGGACAGGCGAACTTTATGTTGCAACGCCTGGGTACACGTGCACCCGAACTGTTGCAAGCCTTTCTCGCCATCTTGGATTCCTCTGACACGGACAGTTGTACCAGTTGCCAAAGTAACTAAAAAAAAAAAAGTGCGTGCGTACTTGTTATTGGTGAATCACAAAGGCCTGAAGTGCATTTGTACTGATACTTTGTTTCTTTAAAAACTGATACTTAACCTTTTTCCTTAAAAACTGATACTTCTTTTCTTAAAAAAAAAAGAGAATAAAAACGTTGGGCCTAAAGTGTATTTTGTACTGGTATTTCTGGCTCAGTTAGGCCTAAAAAGTGCTTTTGCACTATAATGAAGGGATGTTATAAAAGTGCGTTTGTACGGCTCATGATGTAGCACAGACCTCAGTGCATTTGCACTAGTTTTAGGTGCGTCACCAGTGTTATTTGCACCGATAAAAACCATCGTTTTTAGTTAGACCTAAGTGCATTTGTACCATTACTGGTGTATCATCGAGGCTGAAGCGGTTCATAAGTACCTCCAAAGAAAAAGGAAAACATTATCATGATGTAACCAATGAAAAAATAAAGAATTTTAGAGTATTAGGACATTGTTTTGAAAAATATTTTTTCTCCAGAAAAAATGTTGTGCTGTTACTTTTTTTAAAATTTATTTTTCCCCCACACAGTCTCTTCCAGGATGAAATACTAATTATCCTTGTTGAAAATACTATACAAGTATTTTTGTTTTTAAAGAGAACTCTTCCAGAAATAAGAATATACAGTTGTATGTTTTTTTTGGTGTGTGCTCATTAGAAGTAGACTAGAATTTTTACCATAGACTGGTGATGTAGAAATAGTTTCAGAGGATAGTAGATAGCACGATGTAGATGACTGTTAGGTTTCAAGGATTTTTGTTGGTTTTGTTTCGGTTTTATTTTAAGGAAGCAAGGTACATATTATGTGACTTGCTAGTTCGATGTCAGGCTTATACACGTAAATGTGTCCCATCACCTATGTGGGCGTAGAGGAGCAAGGTTTCAGAGACCTCAGCTTCTCCAGGGGCCAGCGTATTGAGGGCGGTGCCCATCTCCTCTCCCTCGCTGCTTTACCTTCCCTGACCCTAAAGAGGGCAGGTACCCACTGACAGCTTGGTGAACTGGGGGACTGTACTGTAGCCAAGGCGCGCAAAGAGTCACCCATCCAATTGGTAACCAGGCTCGATGCTGCTTAATCCTAGCTTGGGGAAAGCGAGTGCTCTGACAACTGGGCTATCCCGTCCCCTTATACATGTATATTCATCATATCCAATTTCTCAGATTGCCAAACTAAATGTAAAGTCAGTCTTAAAGACTATTCCATGTAGAGTATGGGAGATGAAGGATTTGATTGTTGTTTTGTATGATTTGATTTAACATGTACAAATTTATTTGATATTTGGAAACTCTAGTATTAGTTTATGATATGCTAAAGAGAGAGAAAGAGAGACAAAATTTATAAACAGAAATAATCACAGCCAAAACAACAACAACAACAACAACAACAACAGCAACAAATAATTCCCAATGGGCAGACACACACACGCACACATGTAAGCGCATGCATGCTCCAACAAACGTCCACACACACACACACACACACACACACACACACACACACACACACACACACACACACACACACACACACACACACACACACACACACACACTCACACACACACACACAGAGTGTTTTTTTCTCTTTTTAGTTTAGGAGTAAAGTTTTAGTTTTAGAAAGAAATCCTAAGCTACAAAGTGACTCATTGATGTAGGCAAGATGAAATTAGATTACAAAAATCAGAAACAAAGTTTCAGTTTACCTGTCAAGCTAGGATAAAAGGTAAAAGATAAAGAAAAGAAAGGCAAAGGTGTCCCATAACCTTGTAGTCGTAGGGGAGCGAGGCATCAGAGACCTCAGCTTCTCTAGGGGCCAGCATATTGAGGGCGGCGCTTATCTCCTCTCCCTCGCTGCTTTACCTTCCCTGACTCTCAAGAGGGCAGGTACCCATTGACAGCTGGGTGAACTGGGGGGACTGTACTGAAGCCAAGGCGCGTAAACTGTCACCCATCCAATGGGTAACCACGCTTGATGCTCTTTAACCCTAGCTTGGGGAAAGCAGTGCTATGACCGCTAAGCTATCCTATCTCCATGTTGGTAATTCTTTAAAACTCCCATTCTTTTATTCAACTTTAATGACCAACATTTTGCTGAAAATGAAACAGGAATTTTATGACTTGCTACATATTACTATGACCAGTACAATCAATCAGGTTGTTTTTTTTGAAAATGGATTTTTGGATGTATGATATATATATATAAAATGACTGTTTCCATATTTTGTGAATAGTTGTACATTATCAACTGTATACACACGTATTAAATAATATGCTGCTGGGTATATATAAAAATATATACACAGTCTGTGTTGTAGGATGATATATGTTGTACTCGTAAGTGCTATCATATAACTATAATAATAATATACACATTTTGAATACAGTTCCTCTTGTCCTTAGCAATCATTCAGACCTTAAATGGCTTTGTTTGGAAGGGTTGTGGGTGGTTGTGGAAGTGCGTTCCATACTCAGTGAATACCGGATTAATGCCTATTTTTTTGTTGTTGTTATTGCTTGGCGGGACAGTTCTTGCTCTGGGACAGACCTTAAGGTTTATTTGGTTGTTATTGAGAAGCGTGTCTTTATCAATATCTCCCGCCATTGTAGCTGTCTGTCTCATTATGTCTTGTAGTATTTTTCTGAGATTGATCGTAGGGTCCTTGTCTCGTCTTCTGGCTTATGGGAGAGAGATCCAATCATCCTTTTCACTTATTATTATATATATATATATATATATATATATATATATATATATATATATATATATATATATAATATATATATATATATATATATTATAATCTATCAGTTTGTAGACCTGTGAATGAATACTTAGTGTAGAATGAAATTTTTAAGTGTGCAAGACGCACAGAGATTGAAAAGCCAAAATTAATACCGAATGTGCGCATGCAGGCGCGCACGCGCGCACACACACACTCACACGCACACTCGCGCGCATACATACAACACAGACACAGACACAGACAGACAGACAGACAGACAGACAGACAGACACACAGACACACACAGACACACACAGACACACACAGACAACACACACACACACACACACACACACACACACACACACACACACACACACACACACACACACACACACACACACAAAGTTGCCCATTTGGAGGCACAGTGAAAGAAAGAACATCAAGCATCAGTGAGAAGAAAAAAACATCATACAAAGAAATAAACCTATTGAAATGTATATATATACATATATGATATAAAAAGCAAAATTATTCATGTAAAAAATGATAATTATTTTATCAAATATCTAAGCAAGCAACTTGCGATACTTTGCATATATTTGACATAATTCAAAATGGCTCCATTTCTATACAGTGTCTTCTTCTTCTTCTTCTCCTTCTTTGATTTTTAAATTTGTTTAAAATACAATTACGGAAAATATTCACCTCAAGCAACACTGTGACTGGACAGTAAGAATTTGAACATGTCACAGACATCTAAATATTCTGTATAAACATTCTCCGTACTTGTACATGATCATAGTAACACCATATAGTCCTCATAATACTGAATGTACATTTTACATACTTTGTGATCGATCACGATAATAAATAATGATTATTATGCTTTTTAGTCCTTTATTTGTCTTGGCCTTTTCGTCGATGATTTTGTTACGGGTCTTCTTGAATTAAAACATATACACACACACACAAAAAGAATTTTGTGTTGATGATGATGATAATGACTGTCAAAGATGGAGTTCGAATCCATTGAAGAAGAGATTATGATGTATGGCAAGTGGCACGTGTCTCCTAGGTTCGTGTGTATTGCTACAGATGTGATAAGATTCCACATTGTGAAGGGAACCAGTGCAGTGCATGTTCAGTTTTGCCGACAACTTGGTGTAGTACAGCAAACTGTGACATCGCTATTCTCATTATTATTATCATCATTATTATTGATTAATAAAAAAAAAAAAAACTATAAAAAAACTTGTACGTGTTTGCTTGCTTGCTTGTGTGTGTGTGTGTGTGTGTGTGTGTGTGTGTGTGTGTGTGTGTGTGTGTGTGTGTGTGTGTGTGCGTGCGTGTGCGTGCATGCGCGTGCGCGTGCGCGTGCATACGAGCGTGCGTGTGCGCGCGCGTGTGTTTGTGTATGTATGTGTGTAAGAGAGAGGAATGCAAAGAAAAGGAAGGAGAAGACAGAGGAAAAAGGAGAAGAAAAAAAAAGAAGAAAAAGGAGAAGAAAAAAGAAGAAGAAAAAGGAGAAGAAAAAGAGGAAGAAAAAGAAAAGGGATGAGATGAAGAGGAAGAAGAAGACAAAGAAAAAGACCAAGAAAAAGGAGAGGTAGAAGAACGTCATGGGGCATGCAGGTTAGCCAAGTGGTTAGAGCATTGAGCTTGTGAACTGAAGGCGTGGGTTCGAGCCTCATCCAAGATACCTACCGGTACCCCTACACAGTCACCCCCCCCCCCCCCCCATTGAGTATATATACCAACTCCATCTCCACCTGAAAGTTCCACGGATGAGACTATGAACCGAGATCCCATGACTATGTGGAACGCACACAGAACATCTTATGCACACGTTTAAAAACATGTTCCATCTTTCCGGAAGAGTAGGGGGATTCGTACCGATAGGAAGAGTTGACATCTTCCCCCCCTCCCCCTCCCCCGAACCTCTCTAACCCTCACTTCCAAACAACAACAACAACAAAACAACAAACACACACATACAAAGAAACAAACAAAAAACAATCACACAAACAACCCCACATACACACAGACACACCCAAACACACCCACACCCACAACCACACACACACACAATCAAGGAAGATAAAATCAAATCAAATCAAAATTCTTTTATTTCGCGGGGAATGACTAAGCACTTATGTGATTTTTTTAACATCCAGTTTTCGCCCTTACCAGGAATAACATCATAATAGGGGGAAAACCCCACAAACTAACTAAAACAACAACAACAGCAGCACAATAACAAACAAAAACCAAGAAAACAACAACAAACAAACAAAAAAAACAAGAAACCAGAACAGAAAAACAATAACAAAATAATAAAAAGCACTTACACACAGAGAAAGAACAAAAATAATGATGATAATGATGAAAAACAAGTAATTAAGCAAGCAAGAAAACAAAGATTCAAGCAACTGAAAAAAACCCACATCCTACCACCATGCAACAAGAAAACAAATTATATAAATCATAACATTCAAGAAGAAGAAGAAGAAGAAAGACGACGACGACGACGACGACGACGACGACGAAGAGGAAGAAGAAGAAGAAGGAGAAGAAGAAGAAGAAGAAGAAGAAGAAGAAGAAGAAGAAGAAGAAGAAGAAGAAGAAGAAGAAGAAAGACGACGACAACGACGACGACGACGACGACGAAGAGGAAGAAGAAGAAGAAGAAGAAGAAGAAGAAGAAGAAGAAGAAAGAAGAGAAGAAGAAGAAGAAAGAGAGAAAGAAAGAAGAAGAAAGAAAGAAAGAAAGAAAGAAAGAAAGAAAGAAAGAAAGAAGAAGAAGAAGAAGAAGAAGAAGAAGAAGAAGAAGAAGAAGAAGAAGAAGAAGAAGAAGAAGAAGAAAGACAGAAAGACAGAAAGACAGAAAGACAGAACAAGAAGAATTGCGAAAGCTCCTATCTTAAATTGATACAGAGCATAGAGCGGCGATTCAATCAGTTGCTGACATCAGATGAACATACGGAAGTAAGTCCACCTAATTGCTGATAGGCACATGCATGTTTACATGCACACATATGCACCTGCATTCGCGCGCGCGCGCGCGCGCGCGCGCGCGCGCGCGCACGAGTGTGTGTGTGTATGTATGTGTGTGTGTGTGTGTGTGTGTGTGTGTGTGTGTGGTGGTGGTGGTGGCGGTGGTGGTGGTGGTGGTAGTGGTGTGTGTGTGTATGTGTGTATGTGTGTGTGTGTGTGTGTGTGTGTGTGTGTGTGTGTGTGTGTGTGTGTGTGTGTGTGTGTGTGCGCGTGTGTGTGCGTGTGAGTGAGTGAGTGAGTGGGGGAGTGTGTGTGTGTTTGTATGTGTGTGTATATGTGTGTGTATGCGTGGCACATAAGTGTGCACATGTACATACGTGCGTGCGCGCGTGTGAGTGTGTGTGTGTGTGTGTGTGTGTGTGTGTGTGTTGTGTGTGTGTGTGTGTGTGTGTGTTTGTATTGTGCACGTACTCGCGTGTGTGTGTGTTTGTTTTTTTTCCCCAAGTCAGCATCAACTGAGCTTCAAATGTATGTTTTTTTCCCCCTCTTTATTCCTAAGTGTAATTTGTGTTAAGTGACACTGAACTGTTTAGCTTTATCCACACAATATATCCTTCTCTTCCCCTCCCCCTCCATCTCCCCCCCCCCCCCCCCCCCCGCCTCCCCTCCCCCCTAAAAAACTCCTCAGGGCCTAAACAGGCCAACTGTACTATCTTCCAATGGATCAAACTAACCGTTTCCCTTTGGCCTTTGTCCCAACTTGCCCCACCACGTATGTTCAGTGCCCCAAAGGTCAGACTAAATGTGACGTCACTTCCAAATATCCTTTTACACCAGGAATTAAAGTTATAGATTTTTTCCTTCTCACTG
>CM060332.1:47082433-47089933 GCA_030674155.1 Stramonita haemastoma | reverse complement strand
CTTTTTCCTCAATAACACACGGGGAATGGATGAAAAAAAGCACATGAGTGCTTATTCCATTATCCTCGATGTAAAAGAATAAATAAATAAATAAATAAATAAATAAAATAAATAACACACTCTCCCCACCCCCCACATATCCCACACCACCACATCCCCACACCACTCCCAACCCACCCACAAACACCAAATACTTTTTTACTGACAGAAGACACCACCAAAGCACCAACGATGTTGCTGCACGTGAGAGCGGAGGACCTGCAAGGGCACAGCCAGTATCTGCAGGTGCCCACACACAGACACGTGCCCCTCCACGCCTCACTGGACAACGTGCTGACCGCTGTGTACCGTTATCACATCACCGGACCGACCCTTGACCTGCACTGGTGCTCCCCTTCTGGTCAGCTACAGGTAAGGGTAAAAAGGTTTATTTTATTTTTTTATTTTTGTTTTATTTTAGTTATTTTATACCACTTTATGTCACAGGGGGCAGGATAGCCAATTTGTCAGAGTGCTCGCTTTCCCCCAGTCAAGTTAAGCAGCGTCAAGCATGGTTACCAGTTGGATGGGTGACCGTTTGCGCGCCTTGGCTTCAGTACAGTTCCCCCAGTTCACCCAGCTGTCAATGGGTACCTGCCCTCTTTAAGGTCAGGGAAGGTAAAGCAGCGAGGGAGAGGAGATGGGCGCCGCCCTCAACACGCTGGCCCCTTGAGAAGCTGAGGTCTTTGATGCCTCGCTCCCCGACGACAGCCTAGGTTATGGGACACTTTTACCTTTACCTTTATGTCACAGAAGATTTCTCTGCATGAAATTTGGGCTGCTCTCTTTCTCCCCGGGCAGAGCCCGTTGCCACAAGTGCAGCGTCTACCTTTTATTATTTTTTCTTTTTCCTGTCTGCAAGTGTATTAGTTTCCCTATCACAGTGTGGCTTTTCCCTACAGAATTTTGCAAGGAACAACCCTCTTGTTGCCGTGGATTCTTTTACGTGCGCTAAATAGTGCTGTGTAACACACGGGACCTCGGTTTATCGTCTCATCCGAAAGACTAGCATCCAGACCACCACTCGTGGTCTAATGGATGGGGGAAAAGTTTTGGGCCCAAACAGGATTCAAACCACCGCACACTCCGACCCGCACTTTTCGTTTTCTAGACAGGCGCGTTACCACCTAGACCACCGATCCACCGATTATTCATTTTTGTGTAAGTAAAGATAAAAAGGTAAAGGTGTCCCATAACCTAGGTGGTCGTAGGGGAGGTGAGGCATCAGAGAGTTCTTCGGCTTCTCTAGGGGCCAGCCTTTTTGAGGGTGGCGCCTATCTCCTCTCCTCCCTCGCTGCTTTACCTTCCCTGACCCTAAAGAGGGCAGGTAGCCATTTACAGCTGGGTGAACTGGGGGTACTGTACTGTAGCCAAGGCGCACAAACGGTCACCCACCCAACTGGTAACCATGCTCGATGCTGCTTAACTTGACTTGGGGAAGCAAGCGGTCTGATAACTTAGCCATCTGGCCCCCTTTTGTGTACGTATAAGTGTTTTGGGGACGGGATAGCTCAGTGGTCAGAGCACTCGCTTTCCCCCAGCCAAGGTTAAGCAGCATCGAGGGTGGTTATCCATTGGATGAGTGACCGTTTTGCGCGCCTTGGCTTCAGTATAGTCCCCGAGTTCACCCAGCTGTAAATGGGTACCTGCCCTCTTTAGGGTCAGGGAAGATAAAGCAGCGAGGGATAGGAGATGGGCGCCGTCCTCAATATGCTGTTCCCTGAGAGAAGCTGAGGTCTCTGACCCCTCGCTCCCCTACGACCACATAGTTTATGGGACACCCCTACCCTTTTACGTATTATAAGTATTTTATAGGCTTCCATCAGTCTCGGAAGACTTGTGGAGTTGCGCTCTAGGCTCTAGAGCCCAAATTCTGGGTGAGTCAGTGTGAAGGGCAAGCTGTTACCCATGCAGCAGACCCCCTCTTCACGCCACTGGAATGGTCCATTGAAAAGGCAATTGCTGATATGCATGGTTCCATTACCGTCGCAGGAGCTGCCAGAACGTTGCCATGTAGAGAATTTTGTATACCACTTATAAATATTTATCCTCCGGTGGGGATGCCAGGGGACCTGTCAGTATAAACAGCATCCCCTCCCCACCTTCTGTGAAAATTCTGTGCGAGAAATCTCCTCTTTTCGATCACATTCTTTGTTTCTGACTTGTTCCTTCTCTTCCTGTCACCCCCTTCTCGTCTAGTTTCTGCCTTCTTGGCCCACTCTCCTGCCTTTTTTTTTTTCCAGAAAGACTTAAAAGATAGTTGACAACAAGAACCCATCCTCCTCCTCTTCTTCATCACTCACCAACATTCACCTTTCAGGGAGCGATGCTAACCCTCAAACAACAACACTCCCCCTGCCAGACCTGCAAGGACGAAATCTATGGCCTCAGTCCACCTGGAGGCCACACGTCCGGAGACAGCCCTGCACAACCTCAGAACCCAAGGGGGAACCTCTGCACGAACCCATCTGAGATCAACCACAGAACCTTGCCCAGGAATCTCTGTTATGAAGAAGGACGTGAGAATCTTAGTATGAATCCATGTAGAAATTCCTGTAGGAGTCTGCACGGTTTGTCTTGTGGGACACTAGGGGAGGATCCTTGTGGGACCTCTTGTGGGACGTCCTGTGGGACCTCCTCCTGTGGGACCTCCCGTGGGACCTCCAGGAGTGTGGGTGAGGACCTGGGTGCGAGTTCTTCGCGGGAGATTGAGGAACAAGATGTGAAGGGAGTGGAGAGAGGGGTTCCTGCAAAGCGTGTGCAGAACCATGTGGAGAAGGTATTATGTTGGTGTTGTTGTTGGTGTTAGTGTTGTTGTTGGTGTTGTTGTTGTTGGTGTTGGTTTTTGTGTTGGTGTTTGTGTTTGTGTTTGTGTTGGTGTTTGTGTTTGTGTTTGTGTTGGTGTTGGTGTTTGTGTTTGTGTTGGTGTAGTGTTAGTGTTGGTGTTTGTGTTGGTGTTTGTGTTGGTGTTTGTGTTTGTGTTGGTGTAGTGTTGGTGTTGGTGTTAGTGTTGATGTAGTGTTGGTGTTGGTGTTGGTGTTAGTGTTGGTGTTAGTGTTGGTGTTGTTGTTGGTGTTAGTGTTATGTTGGTGTTGGTGTAGTGTTGATGTGGTGTCGATGTAGTGTTAGTTTTGGTGTTGGTGTTACTGTAGTGTTGGTGTTGGTGTGGTGTTGGTGTTGATGTGGTGTTGGTGTAGTGTTGGTGTAGTGTTGGTGTTGGTGTGAAGTGGTGAGACGTAGTATGGTGAGATATGTCTGAAGTGTTGAACTAATGTAATCTCTTTTAGATTTATATTGTATTGTAAGGAGGGTAACGTGCAGTTTGATTTTCTTTTCCAGACTGCAGAAGGCCAAACGATGGGCACAGCAGCCAGCACTCTTGTCAAACATCTTTGGCCTTTGCCACAGAGAGACAAACTCACACAACAGCAGTATGCGGACAACCTCAACACTGACGTGACTGACCCCAAACCTCTCAAGACTTTACCAGAGTCTAGCAGTACACCACAGTGCTGCCTCCAGTCTCCACAATCCTCTCACAGTGTTCCGACACCCGGAGAAACCAGTTCTGGCATTTTTTCCTCGCCATTTTCCTTCAGTTTCAGCACTTTTAGTCCCCTGTCTTCAATACAAGGAGGTGACCATCTAGACAGTTTCACAGAACCAGAGGTTATCAGTATGGACACCACCAGTATCACGTACGTTAAAGATCTTCAGTCATCCAGCCTTACACGCGTTAAACAACCCAAGGCAGACGACTACAGTGGAGACCCGTCACTAGGTGAAGACACAGAAAAGAAAATCGAGTCTTCGGACGCGTTTGAAAGAGTGGGAAAAGACAAACAACGTGTAAGTCAGGAAAAAGATGGAAAAACGTCAAGCGGAAGTACATCACCATCAAAAGAAACCGCTTGCTTCATGTATCCTGACTACATTCTGCCAGAGAGTACGAACCACTCTGACATTCAGTTTCGTGACATTACTGTTGATTCCAGCCATGATGACCCACCAGAGAAGCAGTTCACAGTCAAGACTGATGACAAGAAGAACGAACCTGTTTCTACAGAACACGAGCACGGAGACTGTAGCGAAACAAAACCCCTCACCCTCTGTAATTCACCGACCCCAACTGTCATCACCACCTCTGTCCTCCATCTTGAGTACATCTTTCCTGACAGCATCCAACAGCTCGGTCAGTCTTCTAGGTCACGTGACAGCGAGGGCAGACGGCCTACGACGCCATTGAAGCTTCCGGTCCACAAGGCTACACTCCACAAGCAGGAAACTACCCAAATCCCTTCCCAGGACACCGACATAAAAAGGCATCAGCAGCATCAGACGGTTTCTTGTTGTAAGAGTGAGTCAGTGGATGCAAACAGTGGTAAAACTTGCTCTGATGCCTGTGCTGTGTGTAACGCTCCGTCTCGGGGGCACACTGTGCAGTTTGTGGCTGAGTCATGTGAAAACGCAGCCCAGCCCAATCTCAGGTTCGAAAGTCTTCCTCACTCTTCCTCAGGCATCAAATCTACAAGTCTTCCTCACTTTTCTTCCTCATGCATCAAATCTACAAGTCTTCCTCACTCTTCCTCAGGCATCATCAAATCTACAAATCTTCCTCACTCTTCCTCAGGCATCATCAAATCTACAAATCTTCCTCACTCTTCCTCAGGCATCAAATCTACAAGTCTTCCTCATTCTTCCTCAGGCATCATCAAATCTACAAGTCTTCCTCACTTTTCTTCCTCAGGCATCAAATCTACAAGTCTTCCTCACTCTTCCTCAGGCATCAAATCTACAAATCTTCCTCACTTTTCTTCCTCAGGCATCAAATCTACAAGTCTTCCTCGATCTTCCTTTGGCATCAGATCTGAAAGTCTTCCTCACTCTTCCTCAGGCATCAGATCGACAAATCTTCCCCACTCTTCCTCAGGCATCAGATCTGACAGTCTTCCCCCCTCTTCCTCAGGCATCAAATCTACAAATCTTCCTCACTCTTCCTCAGGCATCAGATCGACAAATCTTCCCCACTCTTCCTCAGGCATCAAATCTGAAAGTCTGAAAGGCAGCAAATCTGAAAGTCTTCCTCACTCTTCCTCAGGCATCATCAAATCTACAAGTCTTCCCCACTTTTCCACAGGAATTACTCATCTTTCTGGAGGCAGCGTAAACGGAGCATCTTCTCCTGGGCATCTTCCCTCAGGCCAGTCTCCTGCCAGTGTTTCTCTGACTCAGGACCACGATTGTGGAAACACCGACCCCCCGTCAGAGGTCTCGGTCTTCAACACCGTTTCGCTCACTGGAGGCACCTCTTTCTGTATGGGCTACACCCCACCCCAGGCATCCTTTCCTGGGTGGCCTCTCCCACCCAGTTCCTCCTATGTCAGCCAGAAATCCTATTCCGGGGGTACCGTTCAGTCTGGAGCCTCACACACCACCACCACCCCACCTGTCCCTAGAGAACGTTTTCAAGCAGGTGTTATTTCTGTGAAGCATACCTCAGGTGCTGAAGTCGTCATTCATAACAGACTCGCGCTCACAGAGCAGAAATCTCTGGATGGACAACCTGTTAAACCCGACCCTGTTCCACCAAAGCTGCAAGTCCCCAAGGATAAACTGAACAGGCAGAAAACGTCCAACACTCCTCCTTCCCAGAACACAGACTCAAAGAAACATCATCATCATCAGCAGCAGAAAGTTTTCTGTGGTAAGAAGGACAAACCTGGTACCAGAGATCCTGCTAAAAGTCCACGTCCTGTGTTGCAAGTTCAGAGACCGGTACCTGTGTCGTGTGATGGACCTGACCTGCAAGATACCTGTTTACCCTCAACCTTCAGTGGATTTCGAGAACGGGGTCTACAAAGACATGCCTCGACTCCTGTTCTGAATGGAGACCATCCCACACAGCCTGAAGATGCAGGCACCTGGGATCGCTCCAGGGAACGGTCTCCTTGCCTTTCGTGGAGAAGGAAGAGAGTTCTGGACAAGCATCAGACTTCTTCATCAGTGCCTGGTCCAGACAGTCGAGAGCGTTGCCCGAATCCTGTGCCGTGTTCCTACACCCGCAACATCTTTCCACAACCGTAGCCAGCTTCTGTGGAGAATACTATAATATATTACTATAATATTCCTGATATATCATATCAGGAAGCTAAACTGGTGTGTTTGGGGGCGGGATAGCTCAGTGGTCAGAGCACTCGCTTTCTCCCAGTAAAAGTTAAGCGGTATCGTGTGTGGTTACCAAGTGAATGGGTGACCGTTTTGCGCGCCTTGGCTTCAGTACAGTTCCCCAGTTTACCCAGCTGTAAATGGGTACCTGCACTCTTTGAGGGTCAGGGAAGGTAAAGCAGCAAGGGAGAGGAGATGAGCGCTGCCCTCAATATGCTGGCCCTTGGAGAAGCTGAAGTTTCTGATGCCTCGCTACCCTACGACTACATAGGTTATAGGACACCTTTTGCCTTTATTTATATATAAACTTGATAAAGGAGGATAAAATTTGGTTTAATCTTTCCTTACTCAATGCTAGATAATTTAAAAGAGGACTATAATTATTCTTGAAAACTGTTTATGTTGACCCGTATTCCCTGGGACAATCTTGCTCTTATCTTCCAAAAAAAAGGAACCCCTGTGAAATGAAATTGTTATAAACAGTTTTGCCATGTATTCTTATAAGTGTTTGAGAAAGAAAAGAAATCCTGACTAGTATCATTGAAAGATGTGTGATAATTGTAATTACTGTCGTAATGTAACTACATAGGTATGTATTTGTATACCTGTTTGTATCAATTCTTGGAATGTGTGTATTTTCTGTGTAAAGCCATTCACAAAGGAATGAAGACTGAATAAAGTTTTTGATAAATATTGATTTCGTATTTGTTTTTAGTTCCGGGAATATCTTTTTCTGTCTTTTGAATACGTATGAAGGCGTACAAACACACACACACACACACACACACACACACACACACACACACACACACACACACACACACACACACACAGACACACACACACACACACACACACACACACACACACACACACACACACACACATGCACACACACCTACACAAATGCATTAAAACAAAGTGATGGAGACGGAGGAGGCTGATTGAAAATAGGTACACAGTTACGTAAAGTGTCATCAATGAGGGATAATTCCACATAATTTTCTCTCTTTCCTCTTAGGAGACGGGGATAGCTCAGTGGTCAGAGCACTCGCTTCCCCCGAGCTAATTTTAAGCAGCACCGAGCGTGGTTACCATTTGGATGGGTGACCGTTTGTGCGCCTTGACTTCAGTACAGTGCCCCAGTCCACCCAGCTGTAAATGGGTACCTGAACTCTTGAGGGTCAGGGAAGGGAAAGCAGCGAGGGAGAGGAGATGGGCGCCGCCCTCAATATGCTGGCTCCTAGAGCTATATAGTAGGCAAAAAAGAAAGTGCTAACATTGTACACACACACA
>CM060332.1:47062433-47072433 GCA_030674155.1 Stramonita haemastoma | reverse complement strand
AATATTCAAAAGCTATCCTATGTAGACCATGAGAACATTCTTCCATCTAGACATCTCCAAGACGGTCTGCACCCTACAGAGCAGGGAACTAGTCTGCTGGCCAGGAACCTGGGGCGACATCTGCACCGCCTCTACTGGGAACAGCCCCGGCGAAGGCAGAGAGGGGGAAGGTTCGGCGCTTCCAACGCTAGACAAGGCTACCACTGGTCTCCCAGACCCCACCATCTCCTGCCACCTCCTGGCTTCTGTCCTCTACTTCCGCCATGGCTTCCTGGTCCTTAGCTCTTTTGCTCCGCATTGGACTGCATCCTGTTTTAGTCCTTTCTAACTTGATTGAATAATTGTAGTTAAAATCATAGAAATGTTCAATTTTAGTATTTTAGCCACATCATGAAGAAAAACGGACAAAGAAAACCTGAATTATTTGAAGGAGTAAAGATTCTTCAGTGGAATGCTAGGAGCATTGCAACAAACATTTTAAGTTTTGAACATTTTTTAAGTTGTCACTTTTATTCTATAGTAGCCCTGCAGTCTTTGAATGTTTATAAAAATAAAATGCCCAAACTAGAGCATTTTTATTACCCGCCATTATGTAACATTGATGATGTTTCTAAAAAGGTAAAAACAGCCATATATATAAGGCAGGGTTTAGATTATCAAAAGTTAGCTTTGTGGCCAATACCTCCAGATGTCAAGGATATTTTTTGTACTGGTGTGTCTGTCAAGATTAACAAATCTGTAGTATTTAATGTCTTATCTGTATATCTTCCCAAGGTCCAAAACTTGATAATACTGACTGGCTTAAAAACGTAGATTTTACAAAGAATGAATGGGTGATATTGGGGGATTTTAATGCGCATGCCCGTTTTGGGATTCGGAATGTACAATTGTTACCAATAATCGTATTGTGGAAAATATTATCGATTCTAAATTATGTCTTTTAAATGATGGCAGGATAACCAGAACACCTGATATTCACTATCACAAGCCTAGTGCCATCGATTTATCATTGATTTCCCCTTCTTTAGCACTCGATTGCAAATGGGATGTTAATGAAGATTGTCTTGGTAGTGACCACTTTCCTATTTCTATATCATTTAGTAAAAACATTATCCTAGATTTACCGAAATTTGAAGATAAAGTTCCAAAGTACTTGTTTAATTTGGCAAACTGGGAGTCATTCCGAACACACCTTGACCTATATGATTTGGCAAGTGTGGAAAATGATGACGTAAATATTTTCTACGGGCTTTTTACGAAAGCTGTTACGTCAGCTGCTGAGCTCTCTATTCCAAAGCGTAAAAATCAATGCAGTGGGAAGCATAAAGGCAATATATGGTGGACAAAAGATTGTGAAGAGGCAGTTCATTATAAAAAAGAGAAATACAAAATATGGTTTAAAGATAGAACTGAAGAAAATCTTATCAATAGTAAAAGAGCTAAGCAGCTATGCAAGAAAACAATTGCAAAAGCAAAAAAGACATATTGGACAGAATTTTGCCTAAAGGAAGTATCAGAATCAAAAGATATGCAAAAGGTTTGGAAGAAGATCAATAAAATGAAAAATGGATTTCACTTACCAGCTTATCCAATAAAATTAGAAAACAATAGTTTCCCAAGCACAGCAGAAAAAGCAGAAGCCTTTAATACAATGTTTTCTGAAAGTAGTTTGACTTCAGAATTGACTCCTGATGTTAGACATAAAAGACAAGAAGAAGCTGAACTAGTAAATATGGCAGAACCTCCAGTAGATAATCTGCATTATCTAAACTCTGAAATTCAATACAATGAATTTGTTGAAGTCCTTGAATCTTTTAGAAGTAACAGGTCAGCAGTTGGTATTGATTGCTTGTCTTATCAAATGTTAATTGATTTGCCCGAGAGTTGGAAAAAAGTACTATTTTCATTTCTCCAAAAATGTTGGATAAATGGCACTCTTCCTAATGTCTGGAAGCAGTCGATTGTATTCCCAGTTCTTAAAAGCGGCAAATCTCAATCAGCATTAAGCAGCCACAGACCAATTGCCCTCACTTCTCATGTTGGAAAAGTACTTGAAAAAATAGTTCAAAAACGTCTGTGGCATTATTGTGAAAAAAACCCAATATAATTCCTATAAACCAGGCTGGTTTTCGAAGGGGGAGATGTACAACTGATCACCTTGTAAAGTTAACCCATGATATTAAAAAGCAGTTTTCCAAACGAAAGAGTACACTAGCTACTTTTTTTGATGTTAGGAAAGCATACGACAGGGTTTGGCATAGGAGGTTATTATACAAATTGAAAAATATCGGCGTTAGAGGCATAATGTTTCAATACTTAAAGGATTTTCTGTCTGAAAGATCAATCTGTACCAAAGTGAATGGTGTATATTCAGACTTTAAATCTGTTGATATGGGAATACCCCAGGGAGCAATTTTGGCACCATTATTATTCTCTATTTTAATTCATGATCTTCCTCAGGCATTGTCAAAAAATACGACTATTGTTCAGTATGCAGATGACATTGCCATGTGGATCAACACTTCTCTTAAAAAGAATACGAAAAGTAGAGCGATAAAATATGTTCAAAAGATTTATCAGGTTGAACTGAATAAACTTAGTAATTACATGAAAGAGAATGGATTGGAGTTATCTGGAGAAAAAACTTGTCCAGTTCTTTTTAACAATGGGAAAAACCCCCAAACACTACCGTTATTAACACTTGATGGGGTCACACTTCAATACAAACAAGACGCCAGATTCTTGGGAGTTCATTTAACTAGCAAGTTAAACTGGAAAATGCATATTGAAAATTTGATTTTAAAAGCCAGGAAACGATTAAACTTCTTAAAGATTGTGAGTGCTCAGCCGTGGAGTCAGGATACTAAAACACTCATGCATCTTGCTGTTTCATTAATTCGATCTAAACTCATTTCTGGTCAAGAAGTGTATTTTTCTGCTCCAAATGATCTCTTAAAAAAGTTGCAAAGTGTGGATAGCAAAGCAATTGAAATAGCTCTAGGAGTGCCGATTCATGCCAGTACATTAAAAACTTATACAGAAGCTCATTTACTTCCACTTTCTGAGCAAAGAATGTTATCTGTCTCTAAATATGTCATTCGAAGTCTTGCTATTTCAAATTCTGTTCGCGATGAAATATTTATTAATCAAAAGGATTATCCAAAAAGAGCTAGGAATATCTCTTTTTTGCAGCCAATAAGAAATTATACTGAAGACCTTTTGAAGGAAAATGATATCGATATATCAAACGTACCAGTTTTACCAGTAGTTCCCCAGATTCCACCATGGGAACATAAATATGCAAATTTTGATATTGACTACACAGAAACAAAAAAGGACACTAATCAAAACCTACTCAAAACTGAGGTTCAAAATCATATAAATTGTCAGTATTTAAACCACTTGAAAGTATACACGGACGGATCTGTCTTAGAATCGGGCATGTGCGGGGCTGCATTCGTTATACCCGACTTAAAAGTAAAAAGACCTTTTTGTATTGGAAAAGGTTTTACAATATTCACTTCTGAATTGTTCGCAATTCTTATGGCGCTAAATTATATTTCAAATATTTCTCTTGCGATTTACAATGTCCTTTTTTGTGTTGATTCAAAATCAGTTTTACTGGCTTTAAAACATTGGGACTCTAAACTGAGAAATGATGTTATTTTTGAAATCAAGTTCCTTGTGCATTCTCTTGCTTCAAAAGGTATTGGGATAACATTTTGCTGGGTGCCATCACATTGCGGTCTTTACTGGAATGAATTGGCAGATTCTCTGGCAAAACGTGGTGCTTCAGAATGTTCAAGTGACATAATGATTAATAGTATAGGTCTGCGTTTATCTTCATTTGAAATTATTTCAATTCTTGCAAACTCTGTATATTCAAAGTTTTTTAGATTTCACTTAAATCGTTTGTGTTGCCCACGAAATATAGAAACTATAATTCATAAATTACGTCTAAATGCTTGGAAAACTAAATATTCAAAAGATGTTTTCTGTACTTGTTCTGCTATTTTATCAGTCCACCATATGCTGTTTGATTGCCCTGTGCTCATTGCCTCGTATAAAAGCAAAGGGATAGATCTAAGGGAAAAATACGGAAATTTCCAAAGTGTTCTGTATGATTCCGAGTCGCATGTCCTAATATCAGTTGCAGCAAGTATTTGCCAGTCACCAGTAGGTCAGTTACTATAAATGAAATTGTATAAACTTATCATCATCCATTATTTTCTTTATCCTTTCACTTTTTCCCCTCATCTCCTTTTCAGTGCATTCTTAACGTGAATGTACCATTGTCTAAATCACCTTGTAGTGAACGGACATTAAACCAATGAGAAGAAGAAGAAGAAGAAGAAGAAGAAGAAGAAGAAGAGAGAGAGAGAGAGAGAGAGAGAGAGAGAGAGAGAGAGAGAGAGAGAGAGAGAGAGAGAGAGAGAGAGACAGAGACAGAGACAGAGAGACAGAGACAGACAGAGAGAGAGACAGAGAGAGACAGAGACAGACAGAGACAGAGAGAGAGAGAGGGCATCCATAGCGAAAAATGGGATATCCACACGTCCATAAATGGTCATTACTTTGGTACCTAAAATATTGAGGAAAAAATAGGGTGGAAGACAATAACAATAACAATGATAATAATGATAATGATAATAGTTACAACAACAACAATAACAACAACAACAACAACAACAACAACAACACTACTACTACTACTACTACTACTACTACTACTACTACTACTACTACTACTACTACTACTAAACATGATGATGATGATGATGATGATGATGATGATGATGATGATGATGACGACAAGAACACCAGCAACAATACTGTACTACTACTACTACTACTACTACTACTACTACTACTACTACTACTACTACTACTACTGCTGCTGCTGCTGCTGCTGCTGCTGCTGCTGCTGCTGCTGCTGCTACTACTACTACTACTGCATGTGCTACTGCTACTGCTGCTACCGCTACTACTACTACTATTACTATTACCTCTACTGCTGTTGCTGCTGCTGCTGTTATTACTACTACTACTATTGCATTTCACAAAGACTTTTGATACAATGCATCATTGGAACTAATATTGTGGTATTCTGATAAGATTTGATTCATCATTTATCTTCATTCAGAAAACAACTGTGGTACGGAAACATTTACCCCTTCTCCCCACACACCCCCAAGAAAATAAAAGCATGAGAGAGGCAGCCAGACATATGGAGAGAGAGAGAGAGAGAGAGAGAGAGAGAGAGAGAGAGAGAGAGAGAGAGAGAGAGAGAGAGAGAGAGAGAGAGACAGACAGACAGACAGACAGACAGACAGAGAGAATAACCACACACACACCCCACACACACACACACACACACACACACACACACACACACACACACCACACAGACAGACAGACAGACAGACAGACAGAGAGAATAACCACACACACATACACACACACACACACACACACACACACACACACACACACACACACACACACACACACACACACACACACACACACACACCCGTCTAACATCACAAATCGTGGAAAGACGTTAAAGGAATTCGAACACACACACACACGCACACCCACACCCACAACCCTCCCCCACCACACATACCCCCCCCCCCCCCACCACACACACACACACGTGTCAGAACAGACTCCACAATGTGTGGGATCCAGAGAGCGGTGATGGTACATACAGACTCGTTAGTGGGCTGATTGGCGTGACGTGACGCGACGTGACGCGACGTGACAATGCCACCAGAGTAAGACGATAGGAGATTTGATTTTCTGGAACTACTGGCGACAGGAAAGAGGAGGCAGGTAGGCAAGCAGCCACGCTAGAAGATGTTTCCTCAAGAGGCAGAGTTGTTTCATTGAATAGGAGGTAGGGATTGTTCTGTTCTGTTCTGTTCTGGGGTTGCTTTTTTATATTTTGCAAGTGCATGACTTAGGGTGTGTGTTATCAAGGTATTTTTTAAAACACTATATTGTTTTGTTTGTGGTTGTGGTGGTTATTGTTGTTGTTATTGTTATCATCATAGGCTATTTTATTTTCTGGAACTACTGGCGACTGGAAAGAGGAGGCAGGAAGGCAGGCAGCCATGCTAGAAGATGTTTCTTCTAGAGGTAGAGTTGTTTTATTGAATAGGAAGTAGGGTTTGTTCTGCTCTGTTCTGTTTTCGTCTTTTTGTTTTTTTTCTTTGATTTTGCAAGTGTAAGACTTAGGGTGTGTGTTATCAAGGTATGTTTAAAAAAAATTATGGTTTTGTTTTGTCGTTGTGGTGGTTATTGTTGTTGTTATTGTTGTTGTTATCATTATATTATGATTATGGTCATCATCATCATTTCTTTGATTTTGCAAGTGTAAGCCTTAAAGAGTGTGTTATCAAGTTTAAAAAAAAATTATGGTTTTGTTGTTGTGGTGGTTATTATTGTTGTTATTGTTATCATCATAGGCTATTTTATTTTCTGGAACTACTGGCGATTGGACGGAGGAGGCAGGTAGGCAGGCATCCACGTTAGAAGATGTTCTTCAAGAGGCAGAGTTGTTTCATTGAATAGGAGGTAGGGATTGTCCTGTTCTGTTCTGTGCTGTTTTTTTCCCCTGTCTTTTTGTTTATTTCTCTGCTTTTTCAAGTGTAAGCCTTAGGGGGGTGTTATCAAGGTATTAAAAAAATAAAATTATGGTTTTGTTTTGTCGTTGTGGTGGTTATTATAGTTGTTATTGTTATCATCATAGGCTATTTTATTTTCTGGAACTATTGGCGATTGGACAGAGCAGACATGCTAGAAGATGATTCCTAAGGATGTTTTTAAATTTATATATCGTTTTTGTTTTTGTCATTGTGGTGGTTATTGTTGTTGTTATCGTTATCATCATAGGCTATTTTATTTTATGGAACTACTGGCGATTGGACAGAGCAGACATGCTAGAAGATGTTTCCTCAAGAGGCAGAGTTGTTTCACTGAATAGGAGGTAGGGATTGTTCTGTTCTGTTATGTTCTGCCTTTTTGTTTATTTCTTTGATTTTGCAAGTGTAAGACTTAGGGGGTGTGTTATCAAGGTATGCTTTTTTTAAAATCATGGTTTTGTTTTGTCGTTGTCGTGGTTATTTTTGTTGTTATTGTTATCATCATAGGCTATTTTATTTTCTGGAACTACTGGCGACTGGAAAGAGGAGGCAGGTAGGCAGGCAGCCACGCTAGAAGATGTTTCTTCAAGAGGTAGAGTTGTTTCATTGAATAGGAGGTAGGGTTTGTCCTGTTCTATTCTGATCTGTCCTGTCTTTTTGTTTATTTCTTTGATTTTGCAAGTATAAGCCTTAGAGAGTGTGTTATCAAGGTATGGTTTTTTATATTGTTGTTTTGTTTGTTGTTGTTGTGGTTATTATAGTTATTATTGTTGTTATCATTGTTTATTATTATTATTATTATTATTATTATTATTATTATTATTATTATTATTATTATTATTATTATTATTATTATTATTATTATTATCATCATTATCATCATTATTATTGTTATTATCATCATCATCATCATCATCATCATCATCATCATCATCATCATCATCATCATCATCATTATTGATGTGTGTGTGTGTGCGTGTGTGCGAGCGTGCTTGCATGTGTGCATGAGTGCGTGTGTGCGTGTGTGTGTGCGTGTGTGAGGATGTGTGTGTATGCGTGCATGTGTGTTTGTACGTGTGTGTAAGTGTCTGTGAGTGTGTTTGTGCACGCGCGCGCGTGTGTGTGTTTGTGCGCGCGCGCGCGCGCGCTCATGTGTCTGTGTAATTTACTGTTTTGGAGGATGATCAATCTGTGTCTGGATGATCTTAACCTCGATTGCTTAATTATTATGATGATTTAGATAGTTTTGCGTATGCACTTCCATATACCCCAAATAGAGATTTTTTCTGGAATAAAGAAGTTATTTATTTATTTATTTTATATCGAGGGTAATGGAATAAGCGCTAGTAGTAGATGTTGACTTTGCACTTTGACCTTACTAATAACTTATCGCCGATGAAGACAAAAATCTCAACGACAGATCTCAAAAGCATAACAAATCCTAGAATACAGGCCTAGGTACTCCTTCACTGTTATCAATATCTGTCGAAGCTTTTGTGCCTTTGTAGTCTCTTTAGGATGTGAGTACCTTCGCTCTGTGCATTAGTTACCTAGACAATTGCCGTCACCATAGTGATAAGAAATCGTCAGAGTGTAATAAGTGTCGTTAGTTGACACATTAGGTTCACAGCACAGAAACAGAGAGAGAGAGAGAGAGAGAGAGAGAAGAGAGAGAGAGAGAGAGAGAGAGAGAGAGAGAGAGAGAGAGAGAGAGAGAGAGAGAGAGAGAGAGAGAGAGAGAGAGAGAGTGCACATTCTAGTCGAGTCTCAGAGTTTAAGCCAGGAAACGCCCGACAATAATAGCATGATAGCAGTAACTGGATGCTAAACCAAGAGTAGACAAAGGCAAAAACAAAACAAAACAAAAAAAGACAAGACAAAAAAGACAAGTTCAATATAGCCGTTTAGTAAGACACCGCTGCATTATGAAATAAAGACAGAAAGAAAGGAAAAAAAGGAAGACAGAAAAAAAGAGAAAGAAAGAAAGACAGAAAAACAGACAGGAGAGAAAAACAAATAGAAAGAAAAAAAAAGACAGAACAATAGAAAGAAACAAAGAAGGAAACAAACAAAGAAAGAAACAAAGAAAGAAAGAAAAAAAGACAGAAACCAAAAAATTAGACATGGTCAAGCAAATCAAGACAAAAAGAAACGAGTTTAAATGCAAACAGAACGACAAAACAAACAAACAAACAACCAAACCAGCAAACAAACAAACAAAGAAAACAAACAAACAAACAAGCAAATCATCAAACAAACAAAAAACCCCAAATCACAAGCAACAAACAAAACAAAACACCAGGTAACACAATGTCACGGTATAGTATTTTATCTGTCACTTGAACGCTACAATAAAACACTTTTTGAAAAAAAACCCCACCTCTGAACTACCGCTGCTGCAACATTCAATAAAACACATTTTCTTTTTTCGTTTCAGCTCTTCAGGCGTTTAACCCCCACCAGCTTTCCACCATGTAATAAGCAACACACCTAAAACTAAATACTAAACCCCCAAAACCACCCAACTTAAAAAAAAAGAGACTAATTCAAGATGGCTACTCAGGAAAACTCAACCACTACAGAAAACCTGGAAGGAAATGACGTCACCGCACTGAGGATTCCCGCTTCCGGATACATAGCGGTGGCCATATTGCTCTCGACAGTGTGGGTGTTGGGGACATTCTTCAATGCCCTGTGTCTCAGCGTTTTCGCTTGCCATAAGAGGCTACGTTCTCCTACCAATATGTTCGTGATGGCCTTGAACCTGTGTGACCTTTGCATGTCCTTCCTGGGCACGTTTCTGACCATGACCTCTGCCTGGAAGCGGAAGTGGTTGTGGGGGCATCCTGGCTGTGTGGTGGAAGGTGGGTGGACTAATGTGTGTTTTTTTTTTAAAGACTGTATTGCCAATATTATATAATAAAAATACATGGAATTTATATGGCGCTATATCTTGCAGAAACAAATCAAAGCGCTTGCCTTCAACCAATTCTTACGCATGCAGCCAATAACAATTTAGATTTATAACAAGTCAAATGTACTATGTGGGGTACGTTTGGTGTTCCTTAACTCACCCAAGGCTGATATGTAGAACATGACACTTAATTTTAACATGCATATTAGACCCTCACTAGATGTACATATACACACAAAGAATTAAGGCACTGGCAGGTCTGCACTTGATGTTGACCTGTGAGATCGTAAAAATCCCTAGACCCTAATTCACCAGACGCCTCCGAAATTCGAACCCACGACTTCATGGACCCACGGGTTACCCAATCGGATATAGCACTCGCTCTCACCAATGATGGGATAGCCTGGTGGTCAGGGTCATGCACTCGTGATCTGCT
>CM060332.1:47037433-47047433 GCA_030674155.1 Stramonita haemastoma | reverse complement strand
GCAAGGAGTGGAGGAAGCTGGTTGGGTAGGTCCCAACGGTGTACTAGACTAGGTATAAAGGCAAGGGTGAAGACCCCCCCCCCCCCCACTGCACTAGTGCTGCAACCCCACCCCACCCCACCCCACCCTACATTACTCCCTCTCCCCCCTTCCACCTTCTCTCAAGGCAATCGAGTCCAGTGCACTCCTTGAATCTCTCTCCTACAGAGTTGGTACTGGTATGTCTTTTACAGCCCCCCCCCCCCCTCTCCTTGCCGCCCCCCCCACCTGAGATCTAAACAGCACGCACTGAAGTGAACGGAATCCATCCACCAAAACACAAGACTGTGTCAATCAGCCCATACGTACCAACTCCCCCCCCCCCACCTCCCACCAATTCTCTCTCTCTCTCTCTCTCTCTCTCTCTCTCTCTCTCTCTCTCTCTCTCTCTCTCCTCTCTCTCTCTCTCTCTTTCTTTCTCCCCATCCCCCACAAACCAACCAACCAACCAACCCAGTCCCGGAGTTAGAGAGTCTGTGGAGTTTCATTGGTGGAAAAGGATTGCTTTTTTTTTTCTTCTTCTTTTTTGGGTGCAGACACTTCGTGCCGTGTCACAGACCAATAGAAAGGCAGCAAGCAGAGAATCAGGGGGAGAAAACAAGCCTCGTTTCCGGTGACAGAAGTTTTTGGAATGAGTGGTTAAAGGAAATGTTTCCCTAGGTGACCATTTCTGTTGATTTGGTTTGATTCCCGTTTTTTTTTTTCTCGGTTTGGTGAATTGTCATTTTGGTAGAGGGTTATCCCCTCCCCTCCCCCCTCCCGCTGGGAAACTGGGGGTGTGGGGTGGGTAGAAAGGGGGGGGGGTTGGATGGGTGGGACTTTGATTTGACACTCTCATGCATGTGAAAGACTATTGTTTGATGCTGGAAATGTTTTGGTGATAGGTAGCTAGATCTACGTTTATTTTTAATGAATGAGTAGATATTTACACACACACACACACACACACACACACACACACACACACACACACACACACACACACACACACACACACACACACGCATAAACACACGCATAAACACACGCGCACACACAAAAAAACACACACACACACACCACAAACACAGAGGGGGAGGGAAAGAGGGAGAGGGAGAGGGAGAGAGAGAGAGAGAGGAAGAGAGAGAGAGAGAGAGAGAGAGAGAGAGAGAGAGAGAGAGAGAGAGAGAGAGAGAGAGAGAGAGAGAGAGAGAGAGAGAGAGAGAGAGAGAGAGAGAGAGAGAGAGAGAGAGAGAGAGAGAGAGAGAGAGAGAGAGAGAGAGAGAGAGAGAGAGAGGAGGAGAGAGAGAGAGGAGAGAGAGAGAGAGAGAGAGAGAGAGAGAGACTAAAAGAGAAGTGAGGATAATGATGTTTTCATGCAAAAACAAACAAAGGAGCATACTTCTTTTTAATCCATGAAAAAATTGATAATATGCACCAAACAAACAAAAATACACATATACCGTATATCAGAAAAGAGTGAAGAAGATGCAAAGGAGAATGCAAAGAAGAAGAGGAAGAAGACGACGAAGGAGGAGAATTGCAAAGAAGAATTGCGAAGAAGAAGTGTGAAGAAGAAAAAGAATGCAAAGAAGACGAAGAAGAATGCAAAGAAGAAGAAGAAGAAGAAGAAGAAGAAGAAGAAGAAGAAGAAGAAGAAGAAGAATGCAAAGAAGAAGAATGCAAAGAAGAAGAATGCAAAGAAGAAGAATGCAAAGAAGAAGAATGCAAAGAAGAAGAAGAAGAATGCAAAGAAGAAGAAGAAGAAGAAGAAGAAGAAGAAGAAGAAGAAAGAAGAAGAAGAAGAAGAAGAAGAAGAAGAAGAAGAAGAATGCAAAGAAGAAGAAGAATGCAAAGAAGAAGAATGCAAAGAAGAAGAAGAAGAAGAATGCAAAGAAGAAGAAGAATGCAAAGAAGAAGAATGCAAAGAAGAAGAATGCAAAGAAGAAGAATGCAAAGAAGAAGAAGAAGAATGCAAAGAAGAAGAATGCAAAGAAGAAGAATGCAAAGAAGAAGAAGAAGAAGAAGAAGAAGAAGAAGAAGAAGAAGAATGCAAAGAAGAAGAAGAAGAAGAAGAAGAAGAAGAAGAAGAAGAAGAAGAAGAAAGAAGAAGAAGAAGAAGAAGAAGAAAACAAATAAAAAACAAAAAACAAAAACAAGAACAAGAACAACAAGAACAAGAAGAAAACAAACAACGAGAAAGAAGGCAGAAAAAACAACAATAACTTCAGACATTCTATATCTTATACAATCTAACATTCTTACGATCAAAATCAATTACAAGTCTAGCATCATGTTTCTCCTAAAACAACAACAACAACAACATCCCCCACCAAAAAAAACAACAACACCAAAAAACCCACCCCGTGGCTAGGAAACACACTAAACCACAGTCAGACTGACAAGATAGATCGGACTGCGCTAGATTACCACAGACACTTTTGGTGGAAGGTTGGTTGCGTGATACATACATTCTCTCTGTCTCTCTCTCTCTGTCTCTCTGTCTCTGTCTCTGTCTCTCTCTCTCTCTTTCTCTCTCTCTCTCCCTCTCTCTCTGTCTCTGTCTCTGTCTCTGTCTCTGTCTCTCTCTCTCTCTCTCTCTCTCTCTCTCTCTCTCTCTCTCTCTCTCTCTCTCTCTCTCTCTCTCTCTCTCTCTCTCTCTCTCTCTCTCTCTTTCTGCCTCTCTCTCTCTGCCTCTCTTCTCCGTCTCTGTCTCTGTCTCTCTCTCTCTCTCTTTCTGCCTCTCTCTCTCTCTGTCTCTGTCTCTCTCTCTTTCTGCCTCTCTCTCTCTGTCTCTCTGTCTCTGTCTCTGTCTCTGTCTCTCTCTCCCATACACACACACACACACACGCACGCACGCACGCACGCACACACACACACACACACACACACAAACACACACACATACACACACATACTCTCTTTCTCTCTCTCTCTCTCTCTCTCTCTCTCTCTCTCTCTCTCTCTCTCTCTCTCTCTCTCTCTTTTCCTCCCCCCAAAGCATCCTTAATCAGGTTTGTCTGGCATGGCAGTAAAGTCTGAAGGAAGGAAGGACGGACGGAAGGAAGAAAAGAATAAGATTTTGTACGCCCTAGACTTCGTTCTGTTTCTCGGTGTTAGCTTGTACTTTTTTGCTGTTTGAGATAGATGATTATAAGCAAAAACAAAATGCTTTGCATACGAACGAAATGTAAAGTTTACAAGTGTAGAAATGATATGATAACCTCTTGCATTATTTCATACCACTCCATACCATCACACCATACTTCACCGCAACACAACTCATGATTTGTACCACTACACAATTCCGTGGAGTGGAGTGCTCCTTTAATTCCTCGAAGAGTTGAAGGTGAAGAGAAGAGAAGAGAAAGAGAAGTGAAGAAAAGAGAAGAGAAGAGAAGAGAAGAGAAGAGAAGAGAAGAGAAGAGAAGAGAAGAGAAAAGAAGATTTATTCTATTTATTTATTTATTTATTTATTTATTCTTTTATATCGAGGATAACAGAATAAGCAATCATGTGGTTTTTTTCATCCGGTCCCCGTGTGTATGCAGTTTTTGTAAATATTGTCATCTGTTCCCACCGGCACACGATGGCCTACTCTTACGGAAAGCGGAACAGGATATAACGTGTGCGCAAGATGTTCTGCGTGCGTTCGCACACGGGGCCTCGGTTTAAAGTCTCATCCGAAGGACTTTATGGGGAGAGTGGAGTCAGCACTGATGTTAACTCCAGGGGAAAAATTTCCTTGACGAGAGAAGAGAAGAGAAGAGAAGAGAAGAGAAGAGAAGAGAAGAGAAAGAGAAGAGAAGAAAAGAGAAGAGAAGAGAAAGAGAAAAAAAAGAAAGAGAATTAAAGAAAAAGGATGAAACAGGAAGATGGCATCAACAACATTAACCCTTTCACACCAAATTCTTACCAAACAAACCCCCCCCCCCCCCCGAAAAAACAACAACAAAAACAAAAAAAACCCTGCTACAAAACATACCAAACTACCCCCCAAGTCACTGACAAGACAAATGGGATCACCCTGGCTTTTTTTCTTCTTTCTTTTTCTTTTTCTTTTTAAAAGTCAAGGGGTAGCTGAGGAAGCTTTTCTCTCGCGTGACACACACAACCCCTCACTTCTTTTCCCTTTTCTTTTTCTTTTCTTTTCGTTGTGCCAAACATGGTTAATCAGGGCCGTCTGGAAGAAGAGAAGTCAGAGGGGGTGTAGGGGGGTGGGGGTGGGGTAGGGGTGGGGTGGGGGAAGAGAATGAGATCTTAAGGCCGCACTAGCCTATAGCACTGGCTGCCAGTCACACAGTCACTCCAACACAACATCTGTCTTTCTCACCCACGGGTCGTTTGCTTGCCTATCTTGCCTTGCCTTTTCTTGCCTGCTTGTCTGTCTTGCCTGGTTCTTGTCTTGCCTGCCTGATTACCTTCATGCCTGCAAGTTTGTCTTGCTTGTTTGTCTTGCCTGTTTGCTTGTCTTGCCTGGCTGCTTGTCTTGCCTGGCTGCTTGTCTTGCCTGGTTGCTTGTCTTGCCTGCCTGATTACCTTCCTGCCTGTAAGTTTGTCTTGCTTGTTTGTCTTGCCTGTTTGCTTGTCTTGCCTGCCTGCTTGTCTTGCCTGTCTGCTTGTCTTGCCTGCCTGCTTGTCTAGCCTGTCTGCTTGTCTTGCCTGCCTGCTTGTCTGCTTGTCCTGCCTGTCTGCTTGTCCTGCCTGCCTGCTTGTCCTGCCTGCCTGCTTGTCTTGCCTGCCTGCTTGTCTGCTTGTCTTGCCTGTCTGCTTGTCTTGCTTGCCTGTCTGCTTTTCTTGCCTTGCTTTGCCTTGCCTGCCTGCTTGTCTTGCATCGTCTTGCCCTGCCTCGTCTTGCCTTGCCTTGCCTTGCCTGCCTACCTGCCTGCTACCTATGCAAGATTTTTCAAGCCTTCGAAGATCTAATCGGTTCTACTGTATTTTTTTTGGATAGTGTGACTGTCCAGTTATGAATAAAAAAAAAGTTTCTGGCTCTTTTTGTCCACTGTGCATGTGTGCATATATGTCACATTTATAAATACATACACGTGTGCGTGCGTGCGTGCGTGCGTGCGTGCGTGTGTGTGTGTGTATGTGTGTATGTGTGTGTATGTGTGTGTATGCACGCAAGCACGTATGCACGCACGCAACACAACACACAAACACACGTGTGCACGCATGCATGCAGGCACGCACACACAATTCTATAAGACAACAAAAAACGTGTGTGTGTGTGTGTGTGTGTGTGTGTGTGTGTGTGTGTGTGTGTGTGTGTGTGTGTGTGTGTGTGTGTGTGTGTGTGCAGGCGTGCCTAGCTAGCGCCTACATGCATGCGTGCGTGTCTGTGTGTGTATGTATGTGCACACGCACGCGCGCGTGTGTGTTTATTTTCCTAAGAAGTTAGCAAGACTTCGTCTGGTACCACTTAAAGCGAAAAGAAGTAGAGGAAAATTGAAGACTTCCTGTAGCACTGAACACACTTAAAACACATACTCAGAGTAAGAAGATGGATGGAAATGGCCTGATTTAACCCAAAGATCGTACTGAAAGTTTCGCTGGCACCACAGACAGACAGACAGACAGACAGACAGACAGACAGATAGACAGAAAGACAGACAGACACGCACACACTACAATACACACACACTACAACACACACACACATCACAACACAACACACACACAGACATAGACACAGACACACACACACACACACACACACGCACGCACACACGCACACGCACACACGCACGCACGCACCCCTCCCCCACACACATACCCACACGCACGCAAGCACGTACACACGCATCCCCTCTCTATGTCTCTGTCTCTCTCACCCCCCCCCCCCCCCGCCCCCCATACGCACACATGCACATACACACATCCCCCACCAACATCCACCCACCCACCCATGCAAAACACACACATACACACACATCCCCCACCCACACCCACCAATACAACACACACACACACACACATCCCCCCACACTACAACACACACACATCCTCCCCCCCCTCCCCCCCTAACCCCCCCCCCTCACATCCCCCCCCCCCACACTCCCCCCCCACACTCCCCCCCCCCCCCCACATCACTTCCTCTTCCACACTGTCCTAATCAGGAAGGATTGATTGTCTGGCAGAGAAAAAAAAGTACCAGAGCAACAAGAGAGAGAGAGAGAGAGAGAGAGAGAGAGAGAGAGAGAGAGAGAGAGAGAGAGAGAGAGAGAGAGAGAGAGAGAGAGAGAGAGAGAGAGAGAGAGAGGAGAGAGAGAGAGGAGAGAGAGAGAAGAGAGAAGAGAGAGATGTGAGGGCAAGGCTGTGTGCCACTCACACTGTCACCTCCAGAAAACACCTGTCTTTTTCACCCTCCACAAAGCTTTGTTGTCTACCTGCTAAGCTGGTAGATCAGTCAGTAGTCTAGAGGTAACGCGCATGCCTAGAAAGCGAAAAAGTCTGGGTCGAAAGTGTGTGGTGGTTTGAACCCCCGTTTGGGCCCCAAACTTTCAACCCCCACCATCCATAAGATCATGAGTGGTGGTCTGGGTGCTAGCCTTTTGGATGGGGCGATAAATTGAGGTCTTGTGCATTACAAAAGATATTTAGCGCACGTAAAAGAACCCAATGCATCAAGAGAGTTGTCCCTGGAAAAAAAATATGTAGAAGACAGCCCCTCTGATAAGGGAAAACAAATACAGTTGCACACAGGAAAAGGGAAAAAAATAATGGATGGCGCTGCTCTTGTGGCGACGTGCTTTCCACGGAGAGAGCAGCCTGCCCGAATTTCTCGCAGAGAAATCTGCCGTGACTTAAAATAGTATCAATAAATAAAAAATAAAATAAAGTGTACAAGATTTCTCTGCAATCTAGTAGGTGAATCGGGGTTATAGCTAAAGGTAACCCGCCTAGAAAGCCAGATCTGAGGGTTCGATTCTCGTTTGAGCCGTAACTTTTCCTCTGTCAAGTAGATCCTGAGTGGTGGTCTTGGTGACTAGTCTTTTGGATGAAATGATAAACCTAGATCCCGTATGCAGCAAGCATCAATACCACGTAAAAGAACCCACGGCAAGAAGAAAAAACAACATATTGTCCCTGGCAACAATCTTGTAGAAAAAGTCACTGTCAATAAAGAAATAGATAAATACATAATATGCAGACAAGGAAAATGAAACAAATATTAATGATGGGTGGCCCAGGCTCCTGTGGTGATGCGGTTTCCTCTGGGGATAAGCAGCCCAAGTATTCACGCGCAGTGAAATTTTTGTTGTGACTGAAAGGCGATACACTACTTTTACAATGCATTACAATAACAATGTAAAGCAATACAATACAATGCGATGGTACAATACAATACAGTATAATTATGCATACACACACGCAAACACGCGCGTACACGCACACTCTAACCAGCTGCAATCTAGCATCAATCCTCACCAGACACTGGTAAAAACGCGCGCACGCGCGCACACACACATACACACACACACACACACACACACACACACACACACACACACACACACACACACACACACACACACGTCCCCCCCACACCCGACTACCCTTACACCAACAAGACAAACAGGATTGCTCTAACTAGAAACAACCCAGGGTATATGCAGGACAGTTTCACTTTCGTGACACACACATTCCCTCAACTTCACACCCCTCCCCTCCCACCACCACCACCACCACCACCCCCACCACACCCTCCCCAAGCATCGCTAATCCAGACTGTCTGGAGGAGAAGTCACAGAAAAACCAGGAAGTCTTAAAGTCAGACTGGTTGCCATTCACACAGTCACCACAACTCTAACACCTCTGTCCCTTGTCTTGACAGAGCTGCCTCTCTGCCTAAACTGGGAAACTCCTTCTTCTTCTTCTTTGCATTCTTCTTCTTTGCATTCTTCTTCTTTGCATTCTTCTTCTTCTTTGCATTCTTCTTCTTCTTCTTTGCATTCTTCTTCGTCTTTGCATTCTTCTTCTTCTTTGCATTCTTCTTCTTTGTATTCTCCATCTTCTTTGTATTCTCCATCTTCTTTGCATTCTTCTTCTTCTTTGCATTCTTCTTCTTTGCATTCTTCTTCTTTGCATTTTTCTTCTTCTTTGCATTCTTCTTCTACAAGCGCTTTGATTTGTTTTTGCAAGATATAGCGCTATATGAGTTCCATGTATTATAATATCAATGACAACAACAACAACAACAACAACAATAATAATAATATAATAATAATGATAATAATAATAATAATAATAATAATAATAAAAACAACAACAAGAACATAACAACAAACAACAACAACAACAACAACAACAACAATAATAATAATAATAATAATAATAATAATAATAATAATAATAATAATAATAATAATAATAATAATAATAATCGACACAGTAAAAGTCTTACAGTTTTTGATTTTTTAAAAATTCTAGATGTGGGACTGAATAGTTTCTGCTCTTCATTTCACTACGCAGGAGAGCAAAATGAATGCAGACACACACGTACATACATGCAGAAACATAGCTCTCATCATCCAGCCACATTGGCACTGTGGTTAATACCTTGGGCTACAGATTGGAGGGTAGTGGGTTTGATTCCCCTAAGAATTATAGAGATTTTTCAGACCCTGGCCGGCTCATACCAAAAGTGAGTTTGTCAAAACCGTATGCAGGAAACTATATGTAATGATGCACAGAAGAAGAAAAATAAAACAAAGAGGAAGACGAAGAAGAACGAGAAAAAATTGCATGGAAAAATGCAAATAATGCCAAGAATAATGCAAATGAAGTGAGGGATAAAAGGAAGACAAATGCAAAGAAGAAGTAGTAGAGGAAGAAGTGTGCAAAGAAGAAGAAGAAGAAGAAGAAGAAGAAGAAGAAGAATGATGCAAAGAAAAAAAGGCAAAGAAGAAGAGTGCACAGAAAAATTATGCAAAGAAGAATGCAAAGGAGAGGGAGAAGAAGAAGAAGTATGCAAAGAAGAAGAATGTAAAGAAGAAGAATGCAAAGAAAAATAATGCAAAGTAAAAGAAAAATACAAAGAACAAGAATGCAAAGTAGAAGAAGAAAGCAAAGCAGAATGCAAAGAACCAGAAAAATGCCAAAGAAAAATACTGTAAAGAAAAAGAAGCTAAATTTGTCATCATTTCCTCGAATAATCTAACCTCTCCAAAACCCCCACTCTCTCTAAAACGCACTCCAATGATCAAGATAAATAAGACCACCCTCGGTGAACTTGAGGATTTTACTGCCAAAAAGTTTAAGTAGCACACGTGACACACACACCTCCCTACTTCTTTTTCCAGACATTTGCTAATCAGAATCGTCTGGCATTGAAAGTCAGATGGAAGCAGGAGGGGGTGTGGGGGGGGGGGGGTGAGGGTAAGGTCAAACTGGTCATTCTTCACCCTGGTCACTCTAACGCAGTATCAATCTTGTGTCCAGTATAATAAGTTTGTAGGCCAGTTAGGTTAGTTACAAAATGCAAAAAGTTCGTCTGAACTTTTAAAGAGTTTTTTTTTTCTGGATTTTTTTTTTTGCTTTGAGTTTTATTGTATATTTTATTTTTTAAAATTCTTTTTATTTCGAAGATAATGGAACAAACATTCGTGCACTTTTTAAATTAAAATTTTTTTTTTACATCCAGTCCTCGTGTGTATGCAGTTTTGTAAATTCTTGTCATCCGTTCCACCGACACACAGTGGCCTACTCTTCCGAATAGCGTAACACGTTTTAACATGTGCGCAAGATGTTCTGTGTGCGTTCGCACACGGGACCTCGGTTTAGAGTCTCATCTGAAGGACTTTTGGGGGGAGTGGAGTCGGCACTGGTGTTAACTCCAGAGGAAAAATCCTCTTGATGGAGATTCGAACCCGGATTTGGGATGCATAGGATATTTAGTCAGCTTTCTTTTTGAATCAGTTGTTTATTTGTCTTTAAAAAAGTTGTGGGTTTATGAATGGTAGTGTACTGGTGGTGG
>CM060332.1:47030277-47032777 GCA_030674155.1 Stramonita haemastoma | reverse complement strand
GGGACCAACAAACAGTTTCGTCAGGTTAGTCTGTAAAGGGTTAAAGTCATCTAATCAGGTTAGTATAGGTAAAGCAGCGAGGGAGAGGAGATAGGCGCTGCCCTCAATATGCAGGCCCCCAGAGAAGTTGAGGTCTTTGATGCCTCACTCCCCTACGACCGCATAGGTTATGGGACACATTTACCCTTTTTTTTCTTGAACATGAAATTTATTGATTTATTTTATTTTTTTATTAATTTTTTTAAAAATATATTCTTTTACATCGAGGATAATGTAATAAGCAGTCATGTGCTTTTTACATCCAGTCCCCGTGTGTGTGCAATTTTGTAAATCTTGTCATCTGTCCCTATCGGCACACAATGGCTTACTCTTACAAAAAGCGGAACAGGATTTAACATGTGCGCAAGATGTTCTGCGTGTAATCGTACATGGGGCTTCCTTGGTTTAATATAGTCTGACTTTTGGGGAGAGTGGAGTGAGCACTGATGTTAACAAATGGAGGAAAAATCCCCTTCGATGGGAATCGAACCCGGGTCGTAAAAATTGCGAGCGTAATGTATTAACCATTGAGCTATCCCGTCCCCCACAGCTGTTAGTTTCTCCCACTTTCAGCTTCCTCTCAGCTGCTATTGATCCCAGCCCAGCTAGTACCAATTATAGCACGGAAGGACCACCATAAGTATTGGACTTGGGTAAAAGGAAGGGGTACACTAATTTCAGCACTGGGCCCTGGACCCTTGACTGAGTTATGCTGGATTTTCTCACTGTGCCCCCTTCTCTATTATACAAATAATTATAGAAATGTGACGCTCCACCACGAAATGAGTCGCTTAGCACATTACTCAATTTTGCACTAGGAGCCATTAAAGGCAGGTGGGGGTCAAGTTGTCAATTTTGAGATTTTGATGATTATTAAACTATATCCGCTATTCTACCTTGTAATGAAATACCAAGGCATAATTTTTATTCCTTTGCTTTTAAATGTGTTTTGAAATTACCCAAGCCTCCATTCTGACAACCTGTTACGAAAATAAAATTGCCCGTTTCTCTTTTTGTCACATCCTGCAGTCTATCGTTTCAATTTGTAATAAATTTGCACAGAATTGTCCGATTTTCAATCTGTTTTTTGTATTTGGTAACCCTTTATTATTATTTTTTTTTATATTGCAGATTAATAACTTGTCAATAACTAAAAATTTACCTCTGGTGCAATGCGAATCCTTATGTGGTGGAGCGTCACAAATAATAAATACTAGTATACAAATGTATACACTTTCTCTTCTTCTCCTGTCAGGCATTGTACGAAATCATCCCAGTGTCTTCTCTACGCGTGGCACTTCAACACTGGGAGAATAAGTCCCCAGAAGGGGGAAACAATGTTGATAAAAATGATGACGGCGATGATGATGATGATGATGACGACGAAAGCCCATCTGTCAGCCAAAGCGCTGCCAGACCTACTAGAGCCGAAAGCTACAGGAAAGAGAGCACCGCCGCTAAAGAGGGTGTTGCACCGCAACGGTTGCGGTCGTTGCGGTCGTTGCGGACGCATGGGAACTCTATACGTCCGGTGCAACAGAAGGTAAAAGGTTTGTGTGTGTGTGTGTCAGTGTGTGTGTGTGTGTGTGTGTGTGTGTGTGTGTGTGTGTGTGTGTGTGTGTGTGTGTGTGTGTGTGTGTGTGTGTGTGTGTGTGAATGTGTGTGTATGTGTATGTGTGTGTTGTAGTGTGTGTGTGTGTGAATGCGTGCGTGCGTGCGTGTGTGTTGGAGGTTCGCGGGGGTACGGTTGTTGAAGGGACGTTGTGGTGGTCGCCACCTCAGGTGGGCGTCTCACCTATTCTGGCTCCGTGACTGAGCTAACACTGTCGTTAGTACGGGGCTTAGTAGGTGGTGTCCTGCGTATGTTAGATCAGAACAGGCATCACTGAACACCACCAAAATGACCCAGCAGCAGTGCAGGGCCCCTCTGGCTGGTGGCCCCACGGCGGCCTGATGGTGATATGCTCTCTGTGGACTTCCGACCCAGAGGATGCGACATAACGAATCTGGGCATGGCTGTGGCTGGGAGATTGAAATGAGCGGCGCGGAAAAAAAGCATAACATTAAAGACACAGAAGATGAGGCTTTGGTTATCGATTTCTTAAATCTAGTGCATAATCAAGTGACTAAAACTTTGGTTCATGTATACTTAAATTAAGGACCAATTCTGTTGAACAGATCCCAGGAATGAATCTGGCAACTTGTGTTAAAGTTAACGGGATAGCTCAGTGGTCAGACCACTCGCTTTCCCCCAAGCTAATGTCAAGCAGCATCGAGTGTGGTTACTTCTTGGATGGGTGACCGTTGGCTTCAATACAGTCCCCTAAGTCTACCCAACTGTAAATGGGTACCTGCCCTCTTTAGGGTTAGGGAAGGTAAAGCAGCGAGGAAGAGGAGATGGGCGCCGCCCTCATTAAGCTGGCCTCTAGAGAAGCTGAGGCCTCTGGTGCCTCACTCCCCC